>SKCR01054895.1:0-29431 GCA_019454045.1 Zanthoxylum bungeanum | reverse complement strand
CCGACGGAGTTTGGAGCTTCGTTTTGAGACCCGAAATTCTGTTTTGCAGGGACAGTGGACTGTTGCAGTGGCGTGAGCAAGGCAGTGCGTTTTTGGCCTTCATTCATCTCCAAATCGACATAACCGATCGATGTGAGTATTCCGCTAAAACCTCCGTTGATGTATTCACGCATTATTTCATGTCTTGATTTGATCTTGGGACCTTAGAATAAACCACAGATGGTGCCGCCATCGCAAATCTATCATATAGATCACAAAAAACGATTAGCAGAAATTAAACAGTTTCATATAATATCAAAAACATAAACTAGATCATGGATTTTTAATCTAAAAATGCCCCTCCCACTAAATCATGCAATATTGAATCCCCAAACAGAATACAAAGATTTAATAATTAAATTAAATACAAATAGTGAAAAGTGGATCTCTTGAATATATTTCAGCTCACAGCATAGGCACGGTCTCGCCTACCTATATTCATCAGGTAGACACTCATTTGTCAATCACTCAATAGTGACTCCTATGTTTCTGGTCCTGGCCGTTCTCATTGTCGCTGCGAAGGCAGGCCCACAAGGAGATGTACCAAGGTTAAACTCGTCAATGATAAACTCAAGTTACTTACGTAATCCTGACAGCTAGGGCACGTTCATAATTCCGATTTCGCTTGAATTTATCTAGTATCTAATATACATCCAGTATAAATAAATCTTTATCGGCTACACCCTCACAGAAGAGGAACGGTCTCAGATGTAGTCATAGAGAAGTATTCATAAATCGTATTGACAAGACGGACCATATAACATGCATCAAATACATAATTACAATAAAACCTTATTAATCAGGGATTTTCCGCTAAGTGTCATACACCCTAAATCTAACCAAATTAGATTATAATAAGCATGTATAAAGTCAAGAAAACTTATTAAACATTGATTCAAGGAAGGCTAATCATTTTAGGGGGCCTAGAATCAGACTCGCTCTGATACCATTTTGTAGGGGTTCTTAGGGGCTAAATCTGGTAACGCAGCGAAAACGGTGGAAAATCAAATTTTCCGATTTCCAAAATTTTTCTCGAATTAATTAAATAAACATATTTTTTAATTATCCAATAATAAAATTATGAAATAAAATTCAATAAATCATATTTAAGTGAATGATTCTAAATCATTTCTAATATTAACTTAGCATGTTAAAAACATCAAAACACCAAAAGCAACAAAAATCCCAAATTTCACTTCTTGGCCGTGAGCCTCACTAAGGTTCCAAATTGTGCATTTGCACTTCCATGCTTCAAGACGCATCCAAATGAAATCCATTCAAACTGAAACTTTATATGCATCATATACACATCCTTATACACAACATAAGTGAAAATCCCCAATTTTGAAGTGGTGTTAAACCTTAATTTTTCAATTTCTCAATTGGACAAATTTGACCAAATTGGATAAATCAATTACTTTAATCATCTTTCTTCCCTCCATCCAACCAAAGTCTCAACTCAATGAAACAACTCAAGATCAAATCTAGGTCATTTAAGAGTGGGTCAACAACTCTAGATTATCAACAAAGTTTCCAAAACCTAAAAGAATGCTTATTACTACACTAGTAATAAACTTCCAAGTTCATACATGCTTTACACACATTTACCAAACTTTCATTCATCAAAAACAAAAATTATAAAGAAAATAATAACATGAGAACATCACAAGATGTAGCCTAGAACATAAGGAACATTTTCCTTTCTTGAAGTAAGTTAAGAAAACTCACTAAAATCCAAGCTTTTCTTTGTTTTTGCCTTTCTTCCTCTCAAGCTTCCTTTGTTTCTTTTTAATGGAGTTTGTAATGTGAATTTGGTTAATGATGTTAGACATTATGTCCCATAGCGTCACTGTTTGTAAATGATATGGTATTATTGTACAAAATTACTATGTGATAATGAAATTGCCTTTTGCCGTTTTGTAATGTTATTTACTAGATATATAAATGGCGAAAGTCCATATGATTAGTACCGGATTGAGATGATATGAGACAGTATCAATCCATAAAGGTTTAATCATTAAATATCCCTAGTCGTAGTATTATCGAGACTGGACATCGATAATGCGGAATAGACTAGTATTGGCGCTTGTGCACGTTGTGAGGGCACAACGGCATAGTTCTCATATATTTAAGTATTGGATACTTATGCAAGTGCGATAGGAGGTTGTGTTTTAACCGATGGTACGGAAAACAGCTTCGCTCTGGATAGACCCCGCGGAATCCCATTGGTAGTATGTCTGCGTGTCTATGGGAGCCGCATCAGGGTAGGTGTATATGGTCTTAACCTGAGACTTACATCGCTAGTACTTGCGACAATCGGTAAACTTTGTTTTGGTGGTTGGGGACCTTAACCGGTTCTGTGTACACCTCTTCTGGGTTATCGAGAATCGTAGTGTACTGGATGTGATGTCAAGATGGAAGTATCGCTTCAGACATATGGAGGTGATGATCACGCAGGGCACAGAACTAGTACTCTATAAAAGGTTGCAACCGTCGGGACAATATGACCAGGTCAGGATTGTCCGATTTAAAGAGACTAGTTGCTTGATGTCCGATATATGTTTCGTACGGGGCAGACACATCTCCAGCCCCAGGCCTAGCATGTGATCATCCGATACTGGATCGATGTACGCAATACTAACGGTATACTACGCTTGATATAGATCTTATATTCCTATAAGAATATTTCTGGAGAATTGGGTAGGCATGGCGCTTTGCTAGAAGCCAACCGTGTCTTGTGAATCGGTAAAGAAGTAGTACGAGGTACGTACGTGTTCGGATTATCCGACGACCGAATTTACTGCCACATATCCGGAGATCTCTTGGGTCGCTTCCTGAAGATTCACCTATGATATTTGATTCGAACTTAATTAATCTTGGATTAATTACGGAGAAACTTTATCTCGGATAAAGTACCTTGTTTAGAGAGAGAGAACGATTAATTTGGAATTAATCGATAAAATTATTGTATTCGATATAATAATCGAAATTCGATTTCGACGCGAAATTAAAATTAGATTTTAATTCGGGCATACGAGTTAATTTAGAATTAATTCGTTAGCGACGTAAATAATAATTTCGCAAGGCGCATTATTTATTTAAATTCGGTTTAATTAACGTCGCGACGTAAGCTCGGTATTTTCGAAATATCGAACCCGAACGCGTGAGTGGACGTGGGCCCACTTTCATTGGAAACGTGTGGGGCCCACATGACACATGTCATTATATGCATTATTTTATTGATGATGCATTGCATGGTGATAGTGTATATTACACTCAATGTTATGCATGGAATTTGAGTGTTTGACACTCTAAGCTTTGCATGGCTTGTGTCATAGATTTATTATTATTTAATAAATATTATGGCATAAATATAAATTGATTTTTGGTATCAAAATCAATCAAGAAAATCCCTCTCTTTCTCTCCTTTTCTTGACCGAAACCTGCATGCAGTTTTGGTCTTTCATCTTCTTCAAATTTGGTTGCCAAAAGCTTGAAGAAAAAGGGTTGATGTTTGGAACATGCAAGCTAGCACCTTCAAGGGATCAAAAGAGGTGATAGGGAAACCATCATAGAGCAAGGAATACCAAAGCTTGGAGCTTCCTTCTTCTTCCTCCTCTTGGCCGAATCTTCCAACACTTGGAGCTTCCCCATTTGATCATCTTCTTCTTCATCACATAGCTTTGTAAGTATGATTCCGCCATGCTTCAATCTTTTATATATATTAAATATAGTATTTCATATGCTTAATCTTTGTTTTGGGACATATTATAGAAACCAACAATGGTATCATTGAGCTAGGTTTAAGCATGAAATACTTTAGGTTAAAATTTGGGTAAAATTGATTGAAGCATGTTCTTGTGAAATTTGATGAATGAGTATGCTTATATGTATGTTAAATGACATTATATGAAATCAATTTTATGAAAAATGCATTGGATGATTTTTCCCCAAAATTTACCTTGGCCGAATGGTATGTTACATTTGATGTATTGGAATTTTTTGTGTTAAGATCATTGGATGACTTAGAACGTATACGGGACGTAGATTAGTAATTCAATCGGATTGAAAAACAAATCGACACAAAACTTACCTTGGCCGAATCTACAAGGACATGAAATGGAGTTGATTTTTTTTATAAATTAATGTTGGACATTTATTTTGAAAATACATGATTAATAATTAAATGGGTATTTTTTGAAATATTTGGTTTAATGTATTAATCTTGGTATTACACTTTAATTAATTGGACTTTAATGTTTGGAATATTAAAATTTAATTAATGGGCTTAATTGGTGAATTGGGCTTTTAATATTGTATTTGGGCATAATGGGCTTGGTTGGACCAAGTAGATTTGGGCCAAAAGGATTGGATCCAATTTGGGCCTAAATCACTCCATTAAGTCCAAATATAATATAATGGGCTTTAATAATTTAATTGGGCCTTATGGGCTTAAAATTGGTTTTATGGCATTTAAGGGTGATTCCTTATTTGGGCTTGGTAATTGGGTTTGACCCACATTGACCAAAGCCCAAGCCTTAATAAATCAATTGAAAGCCCATTTGACTTGAATTAAATTAAACATTGGATGTTAGTTGGGCTTTGAGACCCAATAGAATTAGATTTAGAATCTAAGTCTTTAAAGCACATTAAAGTGTAAACATTTAATTTGGAATTAAATAATTGAATTAGTATTGAATACGAATTAAATCAGATTTAATAAGTAGTTCGATATAATTCGCGAATTCGTACCTTATGTACTTATTCTCAATCGAGTTGGACTCGCGCAAAATCAAACCGTTGTTTGAACATTGGATGATCACTTAAACAAGACTAATTAATTGGATTAGATTGGTTGTAAAAGCATGTCTTGTTTGAATATATATGTATGTGATGAATGAATAGTGTATATCGGATGGATATTAGAAGGGAAAGGGTAATTTTAGAAATTATTGTAAATTTGGAATTTATAAATTGGACCTGCGTGTCCAGCCTTATCTCTTTATCTCTTTGTATTCTCTTCTCACCTAATTCCCCTCAATGTAAATGAGGTTTCTCTTATTGTATTATGTAATTGGGTAGTAGTAGAATAGTGCTAGCGGGGAGAGGAAAGGGAGTGATTTGTTTCTAGGAACAGTTGTTTATATATCCCATCCGCATATCACTATTAATTTACTTTACGCGCTTTATGATGTTTTAGAAGCATGCTTAAGGGTGTATGATGATGAGACCTAACAAAGATAAATAAATTGGTTGCCAATTACGCGAAAATCCCTCAATTTTATTAAGCGAATATCCTTCCATTGAATGGTTCTTGTTCAAGATCCGAAGTTGGCATTGGTTTGTTTTTGACCAAAGTCAAGACCTTTGTCAATCAAGGATGTACTTGAATCATGAGAGTTTTGTTGCATATCGGTGTCTTGTCCAAATCGTGATTTTTATTGGCCAAAGTCAAGATCACTTTTTGTCCAATGACATTGATTACGAAACTTTCCTCCTCGTCAATGGGTCCCCGCTTAACTGGAATCATTAGGTTTGTTTTTGGCCAAAGCCAAGGCCTAGATGATTCGGAGGATAGGGTTAGGAAAATGTATTGGATACATTGACATTATATATATGTTTCGGACTTGGATGTCCACCTAACCGGATCTAGGAATTGGATGAGATCCAATTGATCATGGAGATCTACCTAAGTTAAATAGCATACAATTTTTATTGGCCAAAGTCAAGGTTGTGTGTTATTTAACGGGATCCTAGCCCACTAGGAAATTCGATTTCCCGAGTTCCTCTACAGAGGGTTAGAGACTTGAAGAAAATAGTGGGAGGCTATTATTGAATTTGCAATTTCGTTCAGATACTTAGCCTTACGCGTCTTTCAAAATTATTTCGTCAATATTTTAAATAATTAGTTGGACTAATATATTGTTATTTTACTTGTAACAGTTTGACTGTACCCATAACATCGTTGACTTTATAGTTGGACTATAGTTGTCAAGATGACTGGCAAGGTAATATCCGCGACATAATCATGGGCGATAATGTCTTCAAAGGGACAAACTTTGCCGACTGGGAAATGAACCTCAAGATAGTGCTTGGGGCTGAGAGGGTACTGTATACTATTCAGAGACCTCTCCCGCCTAAACCCACTGAGCCACTGGAGCTAGAGTTATGGAAGACTCATAGTGACGATTGTGACCAAGCTCAGTCAGTTATGCTAGCTGCAATGACCCAGCATTTCAGACGCCAAAACAGGGACTTGGATCCCTATAACATGATGGCAAGATTGCGTGATCTTCACCGCACCAACAAGCGGATGAAGAGTACGAGCTAGTAAGGAAACTCTTCCGCTCCCGGATGACAGACGGCGCATCAGTTGAGGCCCACGGGACTCAAATGATCGCTGACATAGATGAGTTAGCCAATATGGGCATTGTCTTGGAGGCAGAGCTGACGATTGATATGATATTACAATCGCTGCCCGATACTTGGAAACAAATCATCATCAACTATAAGTTGATGGATACTGACGACACTCTTGGAGAGTTGTTGTCCGTGCTGAAGGAGTCCGAAAAGGGAACTCCTAAAGGGGAGCAAGCGCGAGGCGCATTTGCATCGACCTCTCATGCGCCAAGGGCTGGGCCCAAGGCAATTGGAGGTGCGAGGAAGAAGAATTTCAAGAAGAAGGGCAAAGGCAAGTTGACAGTGGCTTCTAGGAAGCCAAAGGACAAATCTCGCGACATCTGCCTCAACTGCGGCAAGAGGGTCACTGGAAACGTGACTGCCGAATGAGCAATGGGCAGAGGGAGGATATCAAGGCTGGCAAGGCTATCGCCTCTGGTATGTTTGTTATTGAGATAAATATGAATACTTCTAGTTTTAAAAATTGGATTTTTGATTCTGGTTGTGGTGCTCATATTTGTACTGATGTGCAGGATCTGCATGATAGCAGGGTGCTGGCATCGGGGGAGATGGATCTACGGGTCGGAAACGGAACACCAGTTGCTGTTTTGGCCGTAGGGACTTTTGTTTTAGAACTGCCCTCAGGGCATGTACTTAAACTTTTGAACTGTTATTTTGTACCTAGTTTAACTAGGAATATTATATCTGTATCCTTGTTAACCCAGCAGGGTTACACTTTTGTATTCAGAAACACTGGGTGTTATTTATATAAAAATGATGCAGAAATTTGCACAGCTGTTGCAAATAACGGTCTTTATATTTTGAATATAAATGAATCTCCTAAAATGACAAACAAAAGGCTCAAAAGGAGTAATCTAAAAGATGAAGCTTATATGTGGCATTGTCGTCTAGGACACATCAACAAGACTCGCATATCCACACTTTCGAAGAGTGGGTACTTGGACGAATTTGATCCCAATTCATATGACGTCTGCGAATCTTGTCTTTTAGGCAAAATGCCTAAATCACCTTTTAGCGGTAAAGGTGAACGTGCCACAGAACTGTTGGCTCTCGTTCATACTGACGTATGCGGGCCCATGTCTAGCCAGGCTAGAGGTGGATTTCACTACTTCGTAACCTTTACAGATGATGCATCTCGTTACGGTTATGTGTATCTTATGAGACACAAGTCGGAAACTTTTGAGAAATTCAAAGAGTTTCGACACGAAGTGGAGAAACAAACAGGGAAGAGTATTAAGACATTACGGTCAGACCGTGGTGGCGAATACTTAAGTTATGAGTTTCAAGATTACTTGAAAGAATATGGTATTCTTTCACAGTGGACTCCTCCTGGAACACCGCAATTAAACGGTGTGTCCGAACGGAGAAACCGCACCTTGTTGGACATGGTAAGGTCAATGATGAGTCGCACTGAGCTACCAATATCCTTCTGGGGATACGCATTAAACAGTGCTATACTTATTTTGAATAAGGTACCGTCGAAGTCTGTTGAACAGACTCCATATGAGATATGGACAGGAAGGAAACCAGGTTTCTCTTTCCTGAAGATTTGGGGATGCTGGGCATATGTTAAACGTTTGGAAGGTACCAAACTTGAACCCAAATCTGATAAATGCCTTTTCGTAGGATATCCTAGGGAAACCAAAGGATATTACTTCTATCACCCACAAGAGAACAAAGTATTTGTTGCTCTACAAGCATTTTTCCTTGAGAAGGATTTTATAAATGCAGTGGTAAGTGGGAGGAAAGTAGAACTCGATGAAGATCGTAGTGATACTGTTCCTGGCAATGAATCAACGACGGAACAAGAACAGACCGTCCGGGATGAGTCTGTACCACAAACTTCACATACACAAGGACCGCGTAGGTCGGAGAGAGTCAGAACAGTACCTGAGAGGTATGGGTTCCTGATCTCACCTCATGTAGATATTAATCTTATTGAGGATAATGAGCCGGCTACGTATGAGGAAGCGATACAAAATATCGATTCCGCTTTATGGCAAGAAGCCATGAAGTCCGAGATGGATTCCATGTACGCCAACCAAGTTTGGACACTGGTTGATGCACCAGAAGGCGTAAAGCCTATTGGATGCAGATGGATCTTCAAGAAGAAGACCGACATGGATGGCAACGTACAAACGTACAAAGCTAGGCTTGTAGCGAAGGGGTATCGTCAACAATATGGTATTGATTATGACGAAACCTTCTCACCCGTTGCCATGATTAAATCCATTCGGATAATGCTTGCAATAGCTGCATATTTCGACTTCGAGATATGGCAGATGGACGTTAAAACCGCTTTCCTTAACGGAAACCTTTTGGAGGATGTTTATATGCAACAGCCTGACGGTTTTATCGTACCTAGACTTGCAAACAAGGTTTGTAAGTTAAATCGATCCATTTATGGATTGAAGCAAGCATCACGGTCATGGAATCAGCGTTTTGATGAGATCATAAAAGAATATGATTTCGTGCAAAACGCAGATGACCCTTGTGTATACAAGAAGGTTAGTGGGAGAGCACTTACTTTTATTGTCCTTTATGTCGACGACGTATTGCTTATAGGCAATGACATTCCCATGCTAACGTCGGTGAAAGCTTGGCTTTCATTAAAATTCTCCATGAAAGATCTGGGAGAAGCAGCCTTTATTCTTGGAATAAAGATCTACCGGGATAGATCTAGAAAGCTGCTTGGACTCTCCCAGAGTACATACATTGATAAAGTGTTGAAGCGATTCAACATGGAACAATCCAAGAGGGGATTGGTTCCAATGGTACGTGGTACCTCTCTGTCTAAGGACATGTGTCCTAAGACTCAGGAAGAGAGAGACAACATGAGTCGGATACCGTTCGCCTCGGCAGTCGGATCGATCATGTATGCCATGATATGTACACGACCTGATGTCTCATATGCTTTGAGCATGTGCAGTCGCTATCAGGCCGATCCAGGTGAAGGTCACTGGATAGCAGTTAAGAATATCCTTAAGTATCTTAAACGAACTAAGGATGCTTTCTTAATTTATGGAGGTGGAGAACTTGCGGTATCTGGGTATACCGATGCAAGTTTCCAAACCGACAAGGATGACTACAAGTCGCAATCCGGGTACATTTTTTGTTTGAATAACGGAGCAGTGAGCTGGAAATCTTCCAAGCAAGATACTGTTGCCGATTCAACAACAGAAGCGGAGTACATCGCTGCATCTGAAGCAGCAAAGGAGGCAGTTTGGATCCGAAAGTTCCTAATCGGATTAGGAGTAGTTCCGTTAGCAGCTGAGCCCGTTCCATTGTATTGTGACAATAACGGGGCTATAGCACAGGCTAAGGAACCAAGGTCTCATCAACGGTCCAAGCATGTTCTTCGACGTTACCATCTGATTCGGGAGATTATACATCGTGGCGATGTAAAGGTCGAGAAGGTCACATCAGATGACAACATTGCAGATCCGCTGACGAAGGCTGTTCTTCAGCAAGTTTTTGAACGACACATACATAGTTCGGGTATTAGATGCTTGAGTGACTGGCTATAGGCCAAGTGGGAGATTGTTAGACATTATGTCCCATAGCGTCACTGTTTGTAAATGATATTGTATTATTGTACAAAATTAACTATGTGATAATGAAATTGCCTTTTGCCGTTTTGTAATATTATTTACTTTGATATATAAATGGCGAAAGTCCATATGATTAGTACCGGATTGAGATGATATGAGACAGTATCAATCCATAAAGGTTTAATCATTAAATATCCCTAGTCGTAGTATTATCGAGATCGGACATCGATAATGCGGAATAGACTAGTATTGCGCTTGTGCACGTTGTGAGGGCACAACGGCATAGTTCTCATATATTTAAGTATTGGATACTTATGCAAGTGCGATAGGAGGTTGTGTTTTACCGATGGTACGGAAAACAGCTTCGCTCTGGATAGACCCCGCGGAATCCCATTGGTAGTATGTCTGCGTGTCTATGGGAGGCCGCATCAGGGTAGGTGTATATGGTCTTAACCTGAGACTTACATCGCTAGTACTTGCGACAATCGGTAAACTTTGGTTTTGGTGGTTGGGGACCTTAACCGGTTCTGTGTACACCTCTTCTGGGTTTATCGAGAATCGTAGTGTACTGGATGTGATGTCAAGATGGAAGTATCGCTTCAGACATATGGAGGTGATGATCACGCAGGACACAGAACTAGTACTCTATAAAAGGTTGCAACCGTCGGGACAATATGACCAGGTCAGGATTGTCCGATTTAAAGAGACTAGTTGCTTGATGTCCGATATATGTTTCGTACGGGGCAGACACATCTCCAGCCCCAGGCCTAGCATGTGATCATCCGATACTGGATCGATGTACGCAATACTACGGTATACTACGCTTGATATAGATCTTATATTCCTATAAGAATATTTCTGGAGAATTGGGTAGGCATGGCGCTTTGCTAGAAGCCAACCTTGTCTTGTGAATCGGTAAAGACGTAGTACGAGGTACGTACGTGTTCGGATTATCCGACGACCGTATTTACTGCCAACATATCCGGAGATCTCTTGGGTCGCTTCCTGAAGATTCACCTATATATTTGATTCGAACTTAATTAATCTTGGATTAATTACGGAGAAACTTTATCTCGGATAAAGTGCCTTATTTAGAGAGAAGAAACGATTAATTTGGAATTAATCGATAAAATTATTATATTCGATATAATAATCGAAATTCGATTTCGACGCGAAATTAAAATTAGATTTTAATTCGGGCAAACGAGTTAATTTAGAATTAATTCGTTAGCGACGTAAATAATAATTTCGCTAGGCGCAATTATTTATTTAAATTCGATTTAATTAACGTCGCGACGTAAGTTCGGTATTTCGGAAATATCGAACCCGAACGCGTGAGTGGACGTGGGCCCACTTTCATTTGGAAACGTGTGGGGCCCACATGACACATGTCATTATATGCATTATTTTATTGATGATGCATTGCATGGTGATAGTGTATAATTACACTCAATGTTTTGCATGGAAATTGAGTGTTTGACACTCTAAGCCATTGCATGGCTTGTGTCATAGATTTATTATTATTTAATAAATATTATGGCATAAATATAAATTGATTTTTGGTATCAAAATCAATCAAGAAAATCCTTCTTCTTCTCTTTACTTGACCGAAAACTGCATGCAGTTTTGTCTTCATCTTCTTCAATTTGGTTGCCAAAAGCTTGAAGAAAAGGTTGATGTTTGGAACATGCAAGGCTAGCACCTTCAAGGGATCAAAAGAGGTGATAGGGAAACCATCATAGAGCAAGGAATACACAAAGCTTGGAGCTTCCTTCTTCTTCCTCCTCTTGGCCGAATCTTCCAACACTTGGAGCTTCCACCATTTGATCATCTTCTTCATCACATAGCTTTGTAAGTATGATTCCGCCATGCTTCAAATCTTTTATATATATTCAAATATAGTATTTCATATGCTTAATCTTTGTTTGGGACATATTATAGAAACCAACAAATGAACCCCAAAATGAAACAAAACAATATATACTTGTGCAGAAACATGCCTTGGCCGAAAATACAACAAGCATATACAATAATTGTAATTTCAATTTCATTTGGTTTCAATTTAATCAACTTGATAAAATATCTAAAACACTTTAAAGATATTTTAATTAAGTCAACAAAGGCAACTAAGCCTTAAAAACAAATATCCAAATCTTAAGATATTTATATTTTAATTAATTTAAACATTTAACAATTAAATAATTAATTAATTAATTAAATACAAACATATTTATTATATGTATTATATTTACATTAAATATTAAATACATATATACATTTATGATATTAGTCAAATATCTCAATTTGACTATTAATTAATGTGTATTTAAATTAATTAAGTATTAAATGTAAATACACAATAATTAAGGAAAGGACTATCGGGTCCATAAGCATGTATTTTGTGTTTAACCTTTAAACGACTTTATAAATAATCAACATTATTTATAAGTGTTGCTCTAGTGCTCTACGAGTATATTTCATTATTGAGACTCTCTAGATTAAGGTATATCTGTCACAAAATCCAATTTCGTGTCCATAATTTATCCACCCGTAAATTATGACGATCACGGATAATCTCGCTGAATCATACAGATCGAGGTCATGGCAAATGTATAATTCCTCCGTCACAGGTATCCGGATAAATCCCAGAGATATAGATGTAAACGTCAAATCTCTATTTGGATTATCCAGTCGACTATTCTATTAGCAATCTCTAAAAGAATGTTTAGAACTAGCTTCTAAACTTTACCACGGGCCCATGGTTTTATCTGATTGCTAATCATATGGACTACCTATGCTCTGGTACACATAACTGACGGATCCTATCTTGATACACATAGAACACCCTGAGGATCTATCTACTCCCAACGAACATGCGGAGGTCTGATCTAAATAGATCGGTGACATGACTGCCATCTAAGTGTAGAAGATGTCTCATGTGCCCACAATTGCATCTCAAGTCTAAGATCATAAGTGCTACTCAACCCGAGAAGATTCTTATTGACGTTGGTGTACCATCTATTAAGAATCTTCGGTGAGTCGTTCAGTGTTTATCCGCTATAAACACCCACACGTCTATACTAGTCTCCAAGACTTATGGTTCATTGAGAAACCATTGGAATCATATATTCCAGTTTACGACATGTACCGGTCTCAACGGGTTTACTTTACTGACCAAGTAGTGTAAACCTTGACCATGAACTGTCTGAGAATGACAACGTCATGATACAACTCAATGTCAGTTGCGACGTTTTTGCAACTGTACCATGACTAGTCATTCTAAGGTCATTACGTCTTTACCATATTAAAGATACATTATATTATAGAAACTACATATATATTATTCATAATAATAATGTTTATAGAAGTATTCAGAAGAAATACAACTGGTAATTAGCGCTCTGAGCACTAACCCCAACAGTTTGAATATGTTTAATTGAATATTGATTGGATCAATTTCATGAATTCGTGTTTGGAACATTTTTCCCAAAATATTTGGGCTTGGCTGAATGTAGTAGTGCCCTAATAGTCTTAGTGATTTTTGTTTTTTGTTCATTGGATGAGTTAGAATCATTCGGGAATGTGACTTAATGTCGATTGTGGAATTAATTGGATTGAATTCGAATCGGACAAAAATCCCCTCCCTTGGCCGAGACTTTGAGCATGTATATTGGGTTTGATTTTAATCAAAATGTGTTGGACATGTGATGATGATGATGAACATGATTAATTGGGCTAATTGGTGTTTTGGAAATATTGAATTGGTTAATTAATTGTGTTATACACTTTGGTTTAATTAAACATTAAATTTGGAATTTTTGTGTTTGGTTAAATGGGCTTAAAATTGGATTTGGGCCTTTAAAGTTGTTAATGGGCTTATTGGGCTTTGTTGTACAAAGTTGGGTTTAGGAAAAATTGGTTGGATCCAATTGGGCCCAAAACCGCCTCCATAAAGCCCAAATGCGACCTAATGGACCATTAAAGTTTAATTGGGCCTAATGGGCCAAGATTGATTTATATGCTTATGGGTAATTCCCGGATTTGATTTTAGTTATTCGGTTTGACCCGAGTTGACAAAAATTCCACGCCTTAAGAAATTAATTAAAAGCCCATTGGACTTTAATTAAATTGACGATGGACGTTAATCGGTCTTTGAGACCCGTAGCGATTAAATTTGGAATTTAAGTCGTAAAGGTTCGTAATTAAAGTGTAATATTTAATTTGGAATTAAATAGTGAATTAGAATTAAATGCATATTAAATTGGATTTAATAATGTAGTTTAATTTAATTAAAGAATTTGTACTTTAAGTACTTATTCGCAAAACGAGTTTGACTCGAGCAAAATCAAATCGTTGTTTGAACATTGGATGATCACTAATTATCAGATTAATTAATTTGATTAGATTGATTGATAACATGCTTGTGTGAATACATGGTTGCGATGCATGAATAATGTATATCAGATGAATTAGATGGGTGGGACAATTTTAGAAATTGTTGTAATAAATTTGATTTATTAAATTGGACCTGCGTGTCCAGCCTTATCACCTCCTTATTCTTTGTATTCTATTCTCACCTATTCCTCTCTATATAAATGAGGTTTCTTTAGAAGTGTAGTGTAACGGGTAGAAGTAAATACTTGTGCTAGCGGGAGAGAGAACTTGAGAGATTTCATCTAGGATCAATGTGTAAAGTATCCATCAGCATATCATTATTATTTATTTATATGCGCTTTATTATGTGTTTAGAATGCATGTTTAAAGGTGTATGATGATGATACCTTAACAAAGATAATAAATTGGTTGCCAATTTGCACTCAAAAAACCCTCGCATAATATTAAACGTCTTTCCTTCCATTGAGTGATTCTCACTCAATATCCGAGACTGACATTGGCTTGTTGGCCAAAGTCAAGGCCTTTGTCCGTCGAGAATGTGTTTGAATCATGAAAGCTTTGTTACATATTGGTGTCTTGTCCAAGTTGTGGTTTGTTGGCCAAAGTCAAGACTACTTCTTGTCCATCGACATTGATTACGAAGCTTTCCATGGTCAATGGGTCGCGCTTAACTGGGATCACTAAGTTTGTTGTGCCAAAGCAAAGGCTTAGTTGATTCAGAGGAAAAAGGTTAGGTAATACATTGGATGTATTGGCATATATAAGATATATGTTTCGGACTAGGATGTCCCCCTACCGGATCTAGGATTGGATTGGATTCAATCGATCTTAGAGATCTACCTAGTTAATTCATACAATTTTTTGGCCAAAGTCAAGATTGTGTGATATTTAACGGGATCATAGCCCGCTAGGAAACATGGTTTCCCGAGTACTGGACAGAGGGTTAGAGGCTCGCCGAAAAATAGTGGGAGGCAAGAATTGAATTTGCAATACTCGTTCAATTACTTGCCATACGCGCTCAACAAACATCATTTCGTCAAATAAATTAAATGTTAGTTGGACTAATATTTAAAATTGTTGTTTTAATAAATAGTTGGACTATATATTCAGACTATTCATTTATAGGTTATTTTATAATTGGATTATAGTAATCAATATAATTTAATTTAATCTATAAAATTATAGTTGATTAAATAGTTGGACTATTGTAATCATTATAATAATTAGTACCTTAATCGTTGATTAAATAGTTGGACTATTAGAATCAAGATAAAATTGAAAGATTGACATTCAAAACATAATCCTAGGGAAAATGTATTTAAATGGTTTAATTTTCAAATTGGGAATAAATTTCAGGATGGTCCTGGAAAAACTAATAAGTTACTTTATTTGATAAAATAACATATTAGGCCTAATCCCGGAGTTAAGCAAACGGTCGAGCATAATCTTTGGAAGATTTATGTAATGATAACTTTAGTGCTTAATCCATTAAGCTTGTCGCAGTAGACTCCTTAATTTCTGAATCATAACTAAGGATTAGATCCTTAAAGTATGATAATGAAATTGAAGGATTTTCATAGATCTATTTTAGATCTTAGAAGTACTGAATTGCAATACTTAACTCTTGGAGAGTTAATGACTATTCTCAAGGAGACAAAGTCAAAATTTTGAATAAGGCAAGTAGAACAAGGCGCACCTTACTTCAATATTCTAGAAACCCGAGGATTGGCCAAAGGCTACTGGAATATGAAAAGGGCAAAGGCAAAATCATTATAATCTTCTAGGAAGATAACAGACATGAAGGAATTGAAGACGAGCAAGGCTCTGACTTCAAATATATTTGTAAATAATATATTCACTACTAGTATTAAAATTGGATTTTAGATACTTAGTATGATATAAATATATATTGATGTTCATAATCTGCTATGAGCAAGATACTGACCTCAATTAAGATTTATCTGCGAATTGAAAACGAGACGGAACTCACTTTTTTAACCACAGGTCCCTAAGTTTAGGAACTACCTTATGGTGTGTACTTAAATTAGGAAATTGTTATAATGTAACTAGTTCGACTAGATACATTATCTCTGTATCAGTGTTTGACCTGCTGCGGGTGAACCTTTATATTCTAGAATACTAAAGTGTTTCATTTTATAAAGATGATATTGAGATAAACACATTAGATGTGAATAACAAAATTTATATTTTGAATATAAATAAATCTCAAATATATAACATGACAAACAAACAGCTCAAACTGATTTGATCAGGATAAACTAATTTGTGGCATTGTTGTTTGGGAAACAACTAAAACGAGACTCGTATATCCACACTTTCGAAGAGTGGGTACTATAACTACTGTGATTATATTCAAATGAAGTCTACGAATCTAGTTTATTAGGCAAATCGCCTAAAACACTATTTACTTGGTAAAAGTGTAAATGCCACCAATCTGTCAGCCCTAGTTCATAGTGAAGCAAGTGGGCCCATGTCTAGCTGGGCTAGATGTGGATATGAATATTTCGTGACCTATACGAGATGTAGCATCGCGTTATGGTTATGTGTTCTTTTGAAGAAACACAAATCAGAAACTTTTACAGTTTCGACACGAAATAGACAAACAGATCGGCTAAAGTTAGCATCGCGTTATGGTTATGTGTTTCTTTTGAAGAAACACAAATCAGAAACTTTTACAGTTTCGACACGAAATAGACAAACAGATCGGCTAAAGTATTAAACCGTCACGGTAAGACCGTAATGGAAAATACTTAAGCTATAAGTTTCTTATATACATGAAAGATTATAGTATTCTTTCAATGAGGACTCCTCCCGGACACATCAAGTTGACGGTGTGTCCGAACTGGGTAACCGAATTTTGTTGGACATGATAAGGTTAATCATGAGTCGCTCTGAGCTACCATTTCCTTCAACGGATGAGCTTTAAACAGTGCAAGAACTTATTTTGAATAAGGTTCCATAATAATCTGTTTGACAGATTTCATATTAGATATGAACGGGAAAGAAACCGGGTTTCTCATTCCTGAAAATTTGGGAATGCTAGGCATACGTTTGGATGATACCAAACTAGGACCCAAATTGGATAAGTGCCAATTGTATGTAATCCTAGGGATACCAAAGTAGTGTACTTATAAAACTCACGAGAGAACAATATAATTGTTGCTCACCATGCCATTTTCCTAAGAGGAATACCGATATGCAGTGGTAAGTGGGAGGATAGTAAAACTCGATGAATCGGAGTAATATTATTCAAGGCACCGATTCCTAATGGAACACAAATAGTTCATCAATGATGAAACTATTACCATTAATCTTCGAATACACAAGAACCACGTAAGTCGAAAAGAGTCAGAAAACAACTTGGGGTATGGTTTCTGATCTCACCTCATAAAGATGTCAGTCTTATTGAGGCATACCAACTGACTACGTATGAGGAAGTGATACAAGGTATCCACTCCCTATTATGAAAAAGTGTCATGAGTCCGAAATGGATTCCATGTATATCAACCAAGTTTAGATACTAGTTGATGTACCGCAAGGCATTGTGCCTATTGGTACTTATAAGTCTTCAAAGAAGACGTACATAGATTGCAACATACCAACGTATAAAGCTAGGCTTTTAGCGGAAAGGTATCGTTATCAACATTGTGTTGATTACGATTCAACCTTTTTTACCTGTTGCCACGGTAAATCCTTTTGGATAATGCTTGCTAAAGCTGCATATTTCATTTATGAAATATCTCAGCTTAACAGGAAAATCGTTTTCCTGAAAAGGAGACCTTTCGGAGGATGTTTACAACATCCTGTCGATTTTGTCGTACCAAAACTAGAAAACAAGGTTTGCGGGTTATTCGATCCATGTTTGGATTGAAGCAAGCATAGGTTCTATGAATTATCATTTTAATGTGATCATAATGGTTTATGATCTAATTCAAAACGAAATGATTCATGTGTATATAAGACGGTAAGTGGGAGTGCACTGACAGTGGCTGTCCTATACAATAATGATAATGTATGTCATTTCATGGAAATGATATTCCCATAAATAACTATCGGTGTGAAAGCTTGGCTTGCGAAAACTCCACGTGGAATCGTAAATTGAAAATGTACGCGACCTGGTGTCTCATACACTTTGAGCATATGAATTCACAAACAGGCCAATCCAAGTGATAGTCATTGGATTAATGTTAAGAACATACTTAGTATCTTAGAGATCTAAGGATGTTGTCTTAATCTATGGAGAAGGAGAACTTGAAATGACTGGGATCACTGTAGCAAGTTTCCTAACCGATAAAAATGATTATAAGTCGCAAACGGTACTATACAGTTTGAATAACGGAACAGTGAGCTGGAAATCTTCCAAGCAAAATACTGCTACCGAATAAACAACAAATTCGGGTTATTGCTGCAGCTGAGGCAGCAAAGAAGCCTTCTGGGTCGATAAAAATCTAATTAGATTAGATATAATTCTATTAGCAGCTGAGCTAGGCGTTACCACAGGCTAAAGAATTAATGGCCTCATCAACGATCCAGATACATACTTCGATATTCATCTGATTCGTTCGGATCATTCATCGTGGCGATGTGATGATCGAATAAATCGCGTCAGACGATAATCATGCAAATCCACTGATGAAAGCCTTTTCACAGCAGTTTGAGCCAACCGTACATAGTTCGGGTGTAAGACACTCCAGTGACTGGCTATAGGGCAAGTGGGAGATTGTTGGACAATTATGACCCATAGAGTCACTATTTGTACAGATCATGGTGTTGTTGTACAAATTAACTATGTGACAAAGGAGATTGCACTCTTATCATTTGTGATTAGATCACCTAGATATATAACTGATAAGAGGTCCTTCTGATTTGTTCCTGGACAGAGAATGATATGAGACAGTATCAGTCCACGAAGGATAAATCATTAAATATCCATAGTCAGAGCATTGTCGAGATTGGACATCGATAAATGTGTAAAACACTAGTATTACACTTGTGCGCGTTGTGAGGACACAACGGCATAGTTCTCATATATTTGGGAATAGGATACTCATGCAAGTGTAATAGGAGTTGTGTTTCACCGATGGTACGGGAAACAGCTTCGCTCTGGATAGACCCCCTCGGAATTCCATTGGAAGTATGACTATGTGTCTATGGAAGTCTGAAATCAGGGTAGGTGTATTTGGTCTTAACCTGAGACTTGCACCGCTAATACTTATGACAATAAATATACTTTGGTTGCGGTCATCCAAGGCTTTAACAGGTTCTGTGTACGCCAATGCTGGGTATATTGAGAATCGTAGTGTGTTGTGTGTGATGTCAATACGAAAGTGTCACTCCAGTCATATGGAGATGATGGTCACGTAGGATATGGTACTAGTACTCTTAAGTACTGCAGTCATCGGGATAAAATGACAAGGTCATGTTTATCCGATTATAGAGACTAGTTACCAGACATCCGACATGTGCTTCGTACGGGGCAGACACAATTCCAGCCCCATGCCTAGCACATGATCATCTGATACTGGACAGAAATACGCAATACTATGTATACTACGCCTTATATAGATCCTTTATTTCTGTAAGGATATTTCCAGAGAATTGGGGAGGCAGGGCGCTTTGCTAGAGGCCAACCTTGTCTTGTACATCGGTATAAATGTAGTACTTGGTACTTACATGTTCGGATAGGCCAACATATCCGGGGATCTCATGGGTCACTTCGCAAAGATTCACCGATGACGTATGACTCGCACTCTAAATTAATCTGTGATTAATTAGAAGAGAGAGAAAGTTAATCTGGGATTAATTGCGGAGATATTTTATTTGGGATAAAATATTAGTTAAGAGAAATAACTGTTAATTTGGAATTAATCGATTAATTAATATATTTGATATATTAAATGAAATTGGATTTCGATGCGGAATTAAAATTAGATTTTAATTTGGGCGAACGAATTAATTTATAATTAATTCGTTAGCGACGTGAATAGTGATTTCGCTAGGCGTAATCATTTAATAACGACGCAACGGAAAATTCATTAATTTGGAATTAGCGAACCCGAGCCCGAGATTATTTTTGAGCGCATTTGCATTTCGAAGACACGAAGGAATTAAAGAAAGGGCGAGGCTCTAACTTTAAAAATATTTGTCAAAGTTATGTTTACTACTAGTATTGAAATTGGATTTTAAATACTTAGTGTGGTACATGATACATATATGTATTGACGTTCAGAAACCGCTGTGAGCTGGATACTGCCTTCAAGCCGAGATTTCTCTGCGAATTGGAAACGGGACGAAAGTCGCTGTTTCGACCGTAGATACCTAAGTTTAGGAACTACCCTTTGGGTATGTACTTAAATTAGGAAATGTTATAATGTAACTAGTTTAACTAGAGACATTATCTCTATATCAGTGTTTAATCCATTGCGGATAAAACCTTTATATTCTAGAACACTAAAGTGTTTCATTATATAAAGATGATACTGAGATAAATACATTGGATGTAAATAACAGAATTTATATTTTGAATATAAATAAAATCTCAAACATATAAAATGACAAATAAATAGCTCAAATTGATTTGATCAATAGAGACTTATTTGTGGCATTGTTGTCTAGGACACAAATAAAGAAGACTCGTATATCCACACTTTTTAATAGTGGGTACTAGGACTGATTTGACTATTCAAATAAGGTCTGCGAATCTAGTTTATTAGGTAAGATACCTAAAATACTATTTACTTGGTAATAGTAAAAGGGCCACCGATCTGTTAGCCCTATTCATGATGAATTAAGTGGGCCCATATCTAGCTAGGCTAGATGTGAACATGAATATTTCGTGACCTTAACGGATGTGACATCACGTTGTGGTTATGTGTTTCTTTTGAAGAACACAGATCGTAAACTTTAGAGTTTCGACACGAAGTAGACAAACAGATCGGCTATAGTGTTATTCCGCCACAGTAAGACCGAAATGGAAAATACTTAAGCAGTAAGTTTCATATATAAATGAAAGAGTACGGTGTTCTTTCATGTGAGGACTCCTCCCGAGACACGTCAGTTAGACGTTGTGTCTGAACTAAAACCGAATTTTGTTGGACATGATAAGGTTTATCACGAGTCGCTCTGAGCTACTATTTCCTTCTACAGGATATGTATTAACAGTGCAAAACTTATTTAGAATAAGGTTCCATATAAATCTGTTTGACAGATATCATATAGGATATGAACAGGGAAGAAACGAGGTTTCTCATTCCTGATAATTTGGGTATGCCAGGCATAGCGTTTGGATGATACCAAACTAAGGACCCAAATTGGATAAGTGCCAATATAGGTTATCCTAAGGGAAACCTTAAGTATAATACTTATAAATCCCACATGAGAACAATATAATTGTTTCTCACCATGCGGTTTTCCTGAGAGGAATACCGATATGCAGTGGTCAGTGGGAGGATAGTGATACTCGATGAAAATCAGAGTAATACTGTTCAAGGCACGAAGTCCTTAATGGAACACAAATAGTTCATCTATGATGAAACTATACCATTAATCTTCAAATACACAAGAAACTCGTAGATCGGATAGAGTCAGAAAACAACCTAGAGTATGGGTTTCTGATCTCACCTCATAAAGATGTTAATCTTATGGTGGTGTACCATCCGACTACGTTTTGAGGAAGTGATACAAGGTATCGACTCTCTGTTATGGCAAAGTGCCATGAATCCATTTTGAAGATGCTTGTTGATAACTGTATATTTCATTTATGAAATATGTCAGTTACAAATCAAAATCGCTTTCCTGAAAAGGAAACCTTTTGGAGGATGTTTACAACATCCTGACGATTTTGTATAACCAACAAACAAGGTTTGCGGGTTATTCGATCCATGTTTGGATCAATGCAAGCATAAGGTTCTTGGAACTAACGTTTTGAAATAATCATAATGGTTTATGATTTGACTCAAAACGAAATAACTCTTGTGTATATAAGGAGGTTAGTGGGAGAGCGCACTGACACTGAAATTCCCATATTCCCATATAGCTATTGGTGAAAGCTTGGCTTTCATAAATATTCTTTCAATAGAAATTCTCCGTAGAATTCTGGGGAGTAACAACCTTTATTCAAGGAATAAAGATCTACTGGGATAGATTTGGAGTTGTTAACACTCTCTGGGAAATTGTACATTTAAAATGTACTTGTATTGGTGTCTCATACGCTTCGAGCATATGGAGACACAATCGGGTCAATCCAAGTGATAGTCATTGGATTGAAGTTAAGAACATCTGTTAGTATCTCTGAGAACTAAAGATGCTATCTTTTACTATGGAGAAGGAGAACTTGAAGTGACTGGGATCACTGCAGCAAGTTTCCAAACGATTAAATACTACGGTACTATAAAGTTTGAACACCGGGACAGTGAGCTGGAAATCTTCCAAGCAAGATAACTGTTGTCGAATAAATAAAAAATGCGGATTATTGCTGCAGCTGAGGCAGCAATAGAAGTCTTTTGGGTCGAAAGTAAATCTAATTAGATTAGATATAGTTCTGTTAGCAGCTGAGCTAGGCGTCAGCACAGGCTAAGGAATTAAAGGTCTCATCGACGATCCAGATATATACTTCTATATCATCTGATTCGTTCGGATCATACATCGTGGCGATGTGATGATCGTATAAATCGCGTCAAACGATAATCAAACAAATCCGCTGACGAAAACCTTTCCTCAGCAATTTGAGCGAACCTTACATAGTTCGAGTGTAGGACACTTGAGTGACTCGCTACGTGCCAAGTGGAGATTGTTAGACAAAATGACCCATAGCGTCACTATTTGCACAGATCATTGTGTTGCTGTAGCAAATTAACTATGTAACAAGGAAATTGCACTCTCGTCATTTGTGATTAGATCACAATAGATATATAAATGAAGAGAGGTCTCTATGATTAGTTCCTGGATTGAGATGATATGAGACAGTATCAGTCCACGAAGGATTAATCATTAAATATCCCTAGCCGTAGTATTATCGAGACTGGACATCGATAATGCGGAATTGGCTAGTATTGCAATTGTGCGCGTTGTGAGGGCACAACGGCATAGTTCTTATATATATAAGTATTGGATACTTGTGCAAGTGCGATAGGAGGTCGTGTTTCACCGATGGTATGGGAAACAGCTTCGCTCTGGATAGACCCTTCGGAATCCCATTGGTATTATGACTAGGTGTCTATGGGAGGCCGAAATCAAGGTAGGTGTGTATAGTCTTAACCTGAGACTTGCATCGCTAATACTTACGACAATCGGTAAACTTTGGTTTTGGTGGTTGGGGGATCTTAACTGGTTCTGTGTTCACCTCTTCTGGGTTTATCAGGAATCATAGTGTATTGGATGTGATGTCGAGACGGAAGTATCACTCCAGTCATAGTGGAGATGATGTCACACAGGATAGGGTATTAGTGCTCTTAAGTGATGCGCATCCAATCGTGATATTATGACCAGGTCATGAATATCCGATTATAGAGACTAGTTACCAGACATCCGATATGTGTTTCGGACGGGGCAGACACTTATCCAGCCCCAGCCCTAGCACGTGATTATCCGATAGTGGACCGATATTCACAATACAATCATATACTACGCTTGATACAGATCTAAATATTCTTAAAAGGATATGTCCGGAGAATTGGGATGACTTGGTGCTTTGCTAGGAGTTGACCTTGTCTCGTAAATCGGTAGAACGTAGTACTTGGTACGTACGTGATTCGGATACTCCGACGACCGCATTTACTGCCAACTAATCCGGGGATCTCATGGGTCGCTTCCCGATAATCCACCGATGACGCACAACTCGCACTCTTGAATAATCTGGGATTATATAGAAGAGAGAGAGAAAATTAATCTAGGATTAATTACGGAGATATTTTATCTAGGATAAAATATCGTCTAGAGAGAGATAACGATTAATTTGGAATTAATCGGTAAATTAATATATTCGATATATTAAACGAAATTAGATTTCGACGCGGAATTAAAATTAGATTTTAAATTCGGGCAAACGAGTTAATTTAGAATTAATTCGTTAGCGACGTAAATAATAATTTCGCTAGGCGCAATTATTTATTTAAATTCGATTTAATTAACATCGCGACGTAAGTTCGGTATTTCGGAAATATCGAACCCGAACGCGTGAGTGCACGTGGGCCCACTTTCATTTGGAAACGTGTGGGGCCCACATGACACATGTCATATTATGCATTATTTAATTCTAATGCATTGCATGGAGATAGTGTACAATGCACTCAATGGTTTTGCATGGAAATTAAGTGTTTGACACTCTAAGCCATTGCATGATTTGTGTCATAAGTTTATTATTAATTTAATAAATATTATGGAATAAATATAAATTGATTTTTTGTAACAAAAATCAATTGAACTCTCTCATCTCTCTCACGCCAAACACACAAAGTGTGGACTGTTTTTGACTGGTTTGGGCGTGACTTTAGGGGAGCAATGGTTGGGTTTTCATGGTGAAAACCGCAAGTGCTAGCACACAACGAGTCTTGCGAAGGTGGTAGGGAGGTTCACCCATGAGGCGGGACTCATCCAACGGAGTTTGGAGCTTCATTTTGAGACCCGAAACTGCCAAGACAGTGAGCATGGGCTGCTGCAGTGGGCGCACAAAGGCAGTGAGCTTTTGGCTTCGAATCGTCTCCAAATCGACTCAACCGATCAATGTGAGTATTCCGCTACCTCCGTTGATGTATTCATGCTTGATTTTCATGTCTTGTTTGATCTTGGGACCTTAGAAAAACTCAACAAAAAGTCCCTACAGCCAAAACAGCAACTGGAGTTCCGTTTCCGACTTGTAGGTCAATCTCCCCTGAAGTCAGCATCCTGCTATCCTGCAGATCCTGCAAATCAGTACAAATATGAGCAGCACAACCAGAATCAAAAATCCAATTTTTAAAACTAGAAGTAGTCATATTTATCTCAATAACAAACATACCAGAGGCTAGTGCCTTGCCGGCCTTGATATCCTCCATGTGTCCCTTGCCCATTCGGCAGTCACGTTTCCAGTAACCCTTCTTGCCGCATTTGAGGCAGACATCTTGAGATTTGTCCCTTTGCTTCCCAGAAGATTTTGTCGACTTGCCTTTAGCCTTTTTCTTATGTTTCTTCTTCCTCACCCCTCCAGTAGCTTTCGGCCCAGCCTTTGGCCTCTGAGAGGTCGATGTAAAGTGCGCATCGCGCTTGCCCCCTTTTTGGAGTTCTTTTTCAGACTCCTTCAAAATGGATAACAGCTCTCCAAGAGTGTCATCAGTATCCATCAACTTTTAGTTGATTATGATTTGTTTCCAAGTATCAGGAAGTGACTGCAAGATCATATCTATAGTCAGCTCAGCCTCCAATACTATTCCCATATTGGCCAACTCATCAATATCGGCGATCATTTGAGCCCCGTGGGCCTCAACTGATGCGCCATCTGTCATTCGGGCGCGGAAGAGTTTCTTCACTAACTCATACCTTTCCATCCGCTTGTTGGAGCGGTGGAGATCTCGCAGTCTAGCCATCATATTATAAGGATCCAAGTCCCTATTTTGGCGACGAAAGTGCTGAGTCATCGAAGCTAACATAATAGCCTGAGCTGTGTCACAATCACTGCTGTGAGTTTTCCATAACTCCAGCTCAAGTGGGTCAGTGGGCTTAGGCGGGAGAGGTGTTTGTATAGTGTACAGCATCCTCTCAGCCCCAAGGACTATCCTTAGGTTCATTTCCCAATCAGCGAAGTTTGTGCCCTTAAAAACATTGTCACCCATGATGATGTCTCGGACACTTACCTTGCTTGCCATCTCAACTACGATAGTCCAACTATCTAGTTAACGATAAAATGGGTACAGTCAAACTGTTACAAAAAAATAACAATGAATTAGTCCAACTAATTTTAATTAATTTAAACAAAATAATTTTTGAAAGACGCGTAAGGCTAAGTATCTGAATGAAATTGCAAATTCAATACTACCCTCCCACTATTTTTATCAAGTCTCTAACCCTCTGTTGAGAACTTGGGAAATCCTATTTCCTAGTGGGCTAGGATCCCGTTAAATAACACACAACCTTGACTTTGGCCAACAAGCTGTATGCTATTTAACTAGGTAGATCTCACAGATCAATTGGATCCAATCCAATTCCTAGATCCGGTTAGGTGGACATCCAAGTCCTAAACATATTGCATATGCCAATGTATCTTATACATTTTCTAACCATATCCTCCGAATCATCTAGGCCTTGGCTTTGGCACAACAAACCTAATGATTCCAGTTAAGCGGGACCCATTGACAAGGATAGTTTCGTAATCAATGTCGTTGGACAAGAAGTGATATTGACTTTGGTCAACAAATCACAACTTGGACAAGACACCGATGTGGAACAAAACTCTCATGATTCAAGTACATCCTAATTGACAAGGTCTTGACTTTGGCCAACAAACCAATGCCAATTGGATCTTGAACAAGAATCATTCAATGGGAGGATAATCGCTTAATATAGATTGAGGGATTTTTGCGTAATTGGCAACCAATTTATTATCTTTGTTAGGTCTCATCATCATACACCCTTAAGCATGCTTCTAAAACATCATAAAGTGCATAAAATTAATTAATAGTGATATACGGATGGATATGTAAAACAATTTGTTCCTAGAACAAATCACTCCCTTTCCACTCCCCGCTAGTAATATTCTACTTCTACCGAATTACATAATACAATAAGAGAAACCTCATATACATTGAGGGGAATTAGGTGAGAAGAGAATACAAAGAGATAAAAGAGATAAGGCTGGACACGCAGGTCCAATTTATAAATTCTAAATTTACAATAATTTCTAAAATTACCCTTTCCCTTCTAATATCCATCCGCTATACACTATTCATTCATCACATACATGTATATTCATTCAAGACATGCTATACAACCAATCTAATCCAATTAATTAGTCTTTGTTTAAGTGATCATCCAATGTTCAATCAACGGTTTGATTTTACGCAAGTCCAACTCGTTTGAGAATAAGTACATAAGGTACGAATTCATGAATTATATCGAACTACCCGTTAAATGCAATTTAAGTCGCATTCAATATTAATTCAATTTATTTAATTCCAAATTAAATGATTACACTTTTAATGTGCTTTTAAAGATTAGATTCTAAATCTTATCTAATTGGGTCTCCAAGCCCAACTAACATCCAATGTGTGTTTAATTAAAGTCCGATGGGCTTTCAATTGATTTATCAAGGCTTGGGCTTTGGTCAATGTGGGTCAAACCCAATTACCAAGCCCAAATAAGGAATCACCCTTAAATGCCATAAAATCAATTTCAAGCCCATAAGGCCCAATTAAACATAAAAGCCCATTAATTAAATTTTAATATTCCAAATTTTAAAATTCAATTAATTAAAGTGTAATTGCATGATTAATTCATTAAACCAAATATTTCAAAAAACACCAATTTAATTCATTAATCATCAATTGTTCAAAACACTTGTCTAACATTTATTTGAACAAAATCAAGTCCTTTAACATGTCATGTTGTATTCGGCCAAGAGAGATTTTTGCGGTTCGATTTGTTTTCAATCCAATTGAATCACTAATCTAACATACATATAGATTGTAGGTCATCCAATGAACTTGAAAGCAAAAATTCAATAATAGTGAAAAGACCTCAATTTTTGGTCAAACATCAACTTTAGGGAAAAAGTCATCCAATGTATTTTTCTCAAAATTGAACATGTATTACATCAAATATCATACATTTAATCATGCTTAAGTTATCCAATAAACTTGTGCATGAAAAATTCCAAATCTTCAAATGACCTACACATTCGGCCAATGCATCAATTTTGGGGAAAAAATATCCAATACAATTTTCTCAAAATTGATCATGTATTACTTCATATTACAAACATTTAAGCACACTCAAATCATCCAATGAACTTGTGCATGCAAAAATTCAACTTAATGGAAGTGCCTCACATTCGGCCAAGACATCAATTTTTGGGAAAAATCATCCAATGCATTTTTCTCAAAATTAATCATGTATTATATCAAATATCATACATTTAAACATGCTTAAGTTATCAAATAAGCTCATGCATGAAAAATTCCAATCCAATGGAAGCACCTCCACATTCGGCCAAAACAACATTTTGGGGAAAAAATCATCCAATGCATTTTTGTTAAAATTGATCATGTAATATATCAAAGAACATACATATAAGCATACTTTAGCATTCAATTCCACAAGAACATGCTTCAATCAATTTTCCCCAAATTGACCCTAATGTATTTCATGCTTAAACCATAGCTCTGATACCATTATTGGTTTCTATTATTAGTCCCAAGGAAAGATTAAGCAATAGAAATACAATAATCATACATGCAAAGCTTGAAGGATGGCGGAAACATACTTACAAAGCTATGTGACGAAAATGGTGATGAGGATGCTTGAGCCTCCAAGGATGAAGTTTCGGCCAAGCAAGAAGATGGAGAGAAGCTTCAAATCTTTGAGTATTCCAAGCTCCAAATGCGTTTCCCTATCACCTCTTTTGTTCCTTGCTTGTGCTAGCAAAATTGGAGAATGAGAAAACAATTTTCTGCCTTTGTTTTATGCAGCTCACGGCGTGAGCAAGAGAGAAAGAAGAGGAGAGTGTTTCACTTTTAATTTTGTTCCCTTTTGCATGCCAAAACCGTGAGACACAAAAGAAATGAAAAGTGATATGATATCTAATACCAAAAGAATTTTTTAATGCAAAAAATCCTTCAAAACCGTGCATGGTTTTCCCTCTAAAATGAAATCCATCATTTGCCATCATTACCACACTTTGAGATTATAGACAATGTATCATCCCTCAAAGGTGACTAGATACATCCACCATCTATTCGTATTAAGTAATTACGCCTTGCGAAATTACTATTCAGTTCGCTAATGAATTAATTCTAAATTAATTCGTCTGCCCGAATTAA
>SKCR01054894.1:0-29306 GCA_019454045.1 Zanthoxylum bungeanum | reverse complement strand
CATGTGTTGTATAGCCCAATTAATGTTTAAGAATTATTTTTTCCATGCTTAGTCTAATGAGTTTGATTTATTATATGTTACTGACATGAGCTCACATCGTTAGCAGTTCTATAGTGAGTTTATAGACAATCATCAAGCTTTGTGGGTGGATATCTATATTTGTTTTTTTTATAATTTGATTTGGATTTAATAATGTGATATTTGAATTTATTTTTATAAGTGTTTTAAAAGAAATGATTTCAGATATATGTTGAATTCGTTTATAATTATATGATTCTGTCTCGATGCTTGAAAATATGTTGATGTTTTTAAACAATAAAATTTTGTTTCCATCGAGACGCTTCAAAACCCGTTTCCATCACGGTGCTTGATAGTTTTACATTTTTGACCCTTCATGACGCTTGTATATGTTTCATTCTGGCATCACCGGGGCGCTTGTTATAGGGTTCTGACCATTAAGAAATGGCTGGCCCACTACCATTTGCCGACATGGTCTTGTTTGGACATTGTCCAATCTTTGCGCACATTTAGGTTAGTGAACGCTTGTTGATTTTGACGAGACTATTCCTAAAAAACATGATATGAGGTTTTGATAACGGTTTTAAGATTTCGATGAGTTTATACATAATGAATTTTATTTGATTATGTTATTTTTAGTATCCATTCACCAGGTTGTTTAAACGATCTGACCCCCCCAACTCCACAGATTATTTTGCAGGTAGCTTTATTTAGTGAGACATATGTCCTAGAGTTTCATATAATATGTAAACGGAATAATTTGTTATAAAATAGAATATGCATTGTTCATTTATAAATTATTTTGATTTAAATCGCATATTATAAATTATCCATTTTATCATTGATAACTTATGTGTCTTCTAACTTATTGTATGAGTGTCATACACAATATGATTTAAGTCTGAAGTTAGTAATCCAAAATAGTGCATAGAGAACAAACAAAACGAGTACTTTATTTTTGGTTTATCGATAGTTGTGGTACATTCTATAAATGTATGGTGACCTTTATCCTGGATCGTCCATGGGGTGACATGAGAATGGAGGCATCTTATATGATCTGATCATATAAGATTGGACCTAGATAGAAATGAATTTCTTATAATATCCGTTAAATAAAGAAATTCATTTCAATATACTTGATGGTCATATATTGATTGATCTGAATCCTGAGTGTACTACGAACTTCCGCATGGAAAGCTATGTCATTGGATTTACAAAGGTGAGGTTGGTGTAGAAATCCCGACTAATTACTACGTACTTTGGGGACATGGTTTGGTGTGTAGCTAGAGATGTTTTACATAGATATGGAGTTCACTCCCTCTTGTGAGAAGTAGAAGAGTATCTTTCTTAAGTGTTTATTCGGTATTTGAATGATTAGAGCACTCAAGTCTTTCTATTACGTATAGAAAGATTAATATTCATAATAGTTATGAATAAATTGTTCAATAGAGAATCAATGATACTTAAGGTAAAAATAATTAGAGGGGTATAACATATATTTTGAACTGACTCTAATTATAAGATACTTGTGAAAGATTAATCCGTATCTAATGACTATATCGATTGACACCGACGTAGTTCAGCTTATATTATTTATCTACGACAACGAGAGTGCAGCTTTGAGCTTTTAGTGGAATAACCCGAAGTTAATAATTCGGAATATTTAATTAAAGAGTTTAATTAATATTCCGGGATTATTGGAGCTCGGAACTTTAGGTTCATTTGGTCTCCGTGCTAGCTCGATATAATGTAGCAAATTAAATATAATTGGATAGTCCAATTATATACTCATATATATATATATATATATATATATATATATATATATATATATATTATTAATGTAATGAATAATATATTTGTCACACACGAGACTTTATGCTAAATGTAATATAAGGTTTTATTTAAATAAATGATTATGAGATAATCCTTTATTATTTTAAAAAGGGTTGTAAATATTAAATTATTTAATATATCACTTTTGGAAATAAATGATTTTAAAATTCATTATTATAAAAATGTTCGTTACATCCTTTCATTTAGTAACACATTTCATGTCATTATGATGACATTTATCAAAAGGTTTTGATGTTACAAAATAATAGGACTGGCCGAATTTTTTGAGAAAAAAGAGTGAGGGTTTTGTTTAATTTTTGACAACCAAAACCCTAAGAAGAACAAAAGAAAAAAGGTTGTGTGTGATAATCTTAATCTCTAACGTGTTTAGAGATTTCTTTGGTGAGTCAAGCCCACTATTATTTTTGTTAGTTGCGAGTCATAGTATGGAAGACTCATTGGAAATCAAATCGAAAAACTTCACTTATCTTTCGGGGAGTGTTTTATGTTATTTTTTGGTGTATCTCTTTTGGGACAATTAGGGCTGATGTAAGGGTGTTGTGGGGTTGTTTTGGTGAAAATATTTGGACATGAATTGATGCCCTCAATCATGCAAAACAAGGGTTATTTTTATATGTGTTGTGCGCGCATTTCGTGTAAGAAACAGTCTAATTTTGGGATGCTGTTATGAGGCTGCTTGGTGGCTATTCGAGGCTGGAAAAATAGTCAAAAACAGAAGCAAAACAAGTCTAAAAGGGCTGGATAGTTTTGGCTAAGAAGGGGAAAATGCATAAAAATTTTCCAGGTCGATCCTGGTGCCTAACATGTTTTCGTCGCGCGGAAAATCATTTCCTACAAAATCTTCTTCAAAGTCTAGTCGGCTGCTTCTACTGCCTCGTTGGCTTATGATTTTTATGGTGAAGACTTGTAGTGCCCAATCCCATACTTCTGAAGCATGGATTTGATCTCCCTTTGAAATTGCACCCCATTTTTCTATTACCACGTAGTGTGGCATTCCATACTAATAGATGATATTTCGGGCTATGAACTTAACTATCTGCTTAGCTATAACCTTACGAAAGGATTCATCTTCTACCCACTTGGAGAAGTAGTCCATGAATGCAACTATGAATCAATGCCTATTAGAAGCATATGGCTTGATCTCACTGATTAGGGCGATACCTCAAGCTGAGAAAGGCCAAAGCTCCGATAACCCGTGTAACTTCGTTGGTGGTAAGTTGTTCAAGTTTCCATGGGTTTAATAGTCGTGATAATGCTTCAAAAGTTCTGTGCAATCCGCTTCTATAGTCAAAAAGTAAAATCCTTGTCGCATAATTTTCCTCGACATGTTAAGTCCGGTTATGTGCGGTCCACATACCCCCGCATGGACTTCCTCTATTACCTTTTCAGCTTTATCCTCATTCAGGCACCTTAACTGTATTCCATTAGACAGTAATTTATATAAATCCCCTTAAACTTTTGAATAAAGAAGCCAGCTTCTAAATTTCCATTATGTCCTTTTTTAACACCCCGATAATTCCGACATGAATGTAGATGTTGTATTTTTACGCATAGCCCAATGATGAGTCACTTACTGGGTCACCCTCTGAAATTTGTAAAATTGTAATGATGAACGAAAAAAGGAAAAGAACTTCAGGGAACATAGCCAAAAGCCACTTGGACGTCACCTATGTATGGCCTACTTTCTCTCTAACCAAAACATGTGACCGAACATACTTTTAAAACCCTAATTCCGACCAGACATGACACAACTGTTGGTGAATGCGCAAATTGTCAGTTACTAAAATTTAGAGATCTGACTGTCTTCGACTGGACATATAATTCAAATTGTATAGCCGGTTGGACATCTATCCAGCTGACATGACACATACAAAATTAAATTATCTGGAATCACGGGCTTCGTAACGTCCAGCCAGAGATACATCCCAAACTCTAAATTCAGTCGGACATGGTTTGAGTTGTATCTAATATTTTGATTACCAATCACTCGAGATGAATTGGAAGAGGATGAGGGATTTTGCTCCCCCTTCCATCCTCAGACCCTCTATGTTCCACTATAAAAGTGGGTCTTTTTAAAGTGTTGAGGAGGATCATTTGGAGAGGCTAGAAGCTTGAAAGAGTGATAAAACCCTAAGAAAAATAATAGTAAACACCTACCTCCCCTTAGAGTTCCATAGGTTCTGGTATGAAACCAACAGAGACCCAACGATCAGAAGCGTCTTTAGAGCCTAACTACATTAAAAAATGTACGACCAAAGGGCACTATTTTTAATATTTCTTCGCATATGAGATTTTGGTTTTGAAACTGTATCTCCAGTCGGACGTACACTACGTCCGACCGAACATGAACACACACTTGGCCAGATATATATATATTCGGCCCCACTTACTATAGTCTGTAGTTTATGTATGCTTAGTTACTTTCATGTTATGCTTGTTAGCTTTAATTTATGCATAGGGGTGAGCAAAATCGATTTCGGTTCCGGTTCCGCATAGAACCGGAACTTACCCGGAAAAATTCGGTTCCGCACTAAGTGGAACCGGAACCTACCCAATTAAACAAGGTACCCTATTATTCGGTTCCAATCCGGTTCCGGTCCGGTTTCGATCTGATTTTGAATTTCCCTATTTTAAAATATTTTAATGAAAACTACATTCCGATACGAGTCCGTAGGAAAAAACGGGACCAAATCGGAGTGCATAAGCTCAAGAACGAAGAAAATGAAGTTACCTGGGCGAAAATGAAGTTAATAAATTCTACTTTGCTACTTAACATAGCTCATTAAGATACATTAAAGCGTTTCAAAATCCATTGACTTAGACAAATTTAATAAATGAGGAGTTACCTGGGCGATGCTGATGATGAAATGACGAAACCGAGGGTGAATAGTAGCTTATTGCTTAAGCTTAGCAGCAACAGGTTTGCTTAGCGTTTTTAGCGCGAGCGTTCCAAGCTTCAATACTGGCAAAACCATTACTAACGACTCTTTAAAAGTTGTACAATTAAATAATGAACGCCAAATGTTTAAAATTTATGTTCATATAAACCAGTTCCATGGTCCGGTTCCGATTCCGACCATTTTGGAACCGGAACCTACCCGGATAAAATCGGTTCCTTCATATTTGGAACCGGAACCTACCCGATTACAACCGGTTCCGGTTCAAAACTCGGAAAATCGGTCCGGTTCCAACCTAATCTGTAATATCTTGGTCATCCGTAACCTGCCCAGCACAATAAATAATTGTGTGAAGCATGTTAATATTCATTTTAGGGTATGAAAATGATTTTCATGACTTATAAATCCCGACCGAGACTCGGGATAAATTTTCAAGTTTTGACGCTTTTCCGTTAATTTTCCGTTTTGAACAGCTGTTAGTAAAATAGCCATAACTTCTTCGTTTTAACTCCGATTTTGACAAGTAATATATCGTTTTGAAGGGAAGACATAGACGCACATCTTTTATGTTAAATATTTTCCCAATATATGACCAGAAATAGGTCAAAAATTTGTGCAAAGTGGCTGTCACTGCACAAATCCGAGAACAAATAAGAAAGTGACACTTGGCACAACAAAAGCCACTCACCAACAAAGCAAAAATCTGTCCCCAAGTATAAATAAGACTATATTCACTTCTTCTCTTTCATCCAGCCCCAAATTTCGAATTTGCTTCTATCTTTCACGCCATCTTCATATTTTCTTCATGTTTCCATCAATTTCTCATGCAAAATGGAAGGAATCAAGTGTTCAATCAAGCATGTAAGTCATCTAAGTCTTGCTCTTCCATTAATTTTCAGATTTGAGGCTTTAGATACTCTCCCCCAAATTCTAATTTGAAAGGACCCTAGGGAGAGATTTATGAAAGTGATATGATTGACTGAAAGAAGTTGAATATTTGTATGTTTTGTGATATATAGGCATGTGTCTAACTTCAATTCTATTGAGTTCATAAAAATTCCCCCAAATTTTGCTTAGGGTTGAAAATGATGATGATAGAATGTTGATGATTTTGTTGAGATTGGTTATGGATTAATGATGATTGGTTATGTTTGGTTTGATTGGAATGGAAAATGCAAAAGTAGTAAATTGGACAGTTTTGTTAAAACAGTAGGTTTGGTGTGTACTCTGATTTTCGTGGCCTTGGAAGAGGAATTAGCATAAGTGTAAAACATGTAACTTGTCGCTTTATGTCTTATATATATTCCTGTAAAATGGATTTGTGAAATATTAAGTATTGGAAAATTTATGGGGTAATGATTGGGGCTGGTTTTGGTTGGAATTTATGCATACAGCTCTCTGTAAATCAATTAATATGAGGACCTTAAGAGCTGAATTAGGCTAAGTGGTAAGTATGAGTTTTGTTCATTTATTCGTTAACTAAATTCCTGTAAAGTGGTTTTTCAATTGGACTTAAATTTCTTCTGAAATGGCAAAGAAACCGAGAGATGTTCAGGTTGTAGCACTACTGGAAACATGGCTGAAATTTGTAAATTCTTGTTTAATGGTTTGATCAAATTTGTCACATGTTTGCGGAAATAATTTGCATGTTTTGATAATAAATTGATGAGGGTTAATGTATATGGGCATGTAATGATTCGCGGATGGGTGACGATTGTGCATATGAGCATGTTGTATGTTACGATAAAGTAGAATGGATTATTGTGTTATTTACAAACTTGTTGTATTTGTTAACTAAAGGAAATGGAGTCGATATGTAAATGCTTTAAAGACTTTGTGGTGATGAAAAAAAAAGTGTCGATTTCGAATGGCGCGTGGAGTCTAGGTAAGTACTCTATGCAAGAATTATCTTGAATTGTGTGATATTGATTATCTAGGAATTAAAGTAAACTTTAAAATTGGATTAAATGTTGGATGATAAACTTGCTAGGATATTTTAGAGACTTATTTGAGTAAAGAAATATTGTATAATAACGAGTAGCATGTTATGTGAGTAAGAATGTTGTAGGAATACAAGATGATATGGAAGTATGAGTAAGGATAAGAGTAAGTATGATCAAGTATGAGTGAAGTTATGTAGACAAGTATGAGTATGATTAAGCATGAAACCATATATAAGTAAAGAGGTAAGTACTTGTGGGGAATGTAAAGTGAAATATAAATAATATGATACCGTAATTGTAATGATGTGTTTTTTTGTAATATGACTCAAAATATTTGAGAAATGGAATGCAAGAATATATGATTATAATGGTAAGATTATGACAATTGGTGAATTGTGCGTGATTATGGGTTATGATATATGGGTGACGTGGAAACGCTTGAAAATATGTGATGTACACAAGATACCAGTATGAGTTGTGATTTTATAATCATGCTTAAAGCGTGTGGTAATGCATAGTGAGAATATTGATATGTGAAATGTGATATGATTATGTTTACACTATTTGAGTTAAGTATGTTTGTGTGACTGCGTAAGGGTATGTGAAGCTGAACGATAAGTGAATGACATGTATAGATACTTGGAATTATGAGATGTATGAGAATATGCATAATGATATGAATATGTATGTTTGAATACATGTGTATGCGTATGAATAGAGCTTGAATGCATGAGAACATTAGCAAATGGGGAAGCATGAGAAATAAAAAATGGAAGTAAGAGTAATGATATTGTTTGAACATGTATACGAGCATATGTTGTGGAAAATGCACGTGTATGAGATATCTATGCATGGATACAGGATCATATATTGAAAAAGTTTAAAAAGAAATGGAAGAAAAGAGATTTATATAGTTTTCAAAAATTCAAAAAATGATTTCAGTTTTGAGATACGAAACATGGTTTTATATTTTCGGGGCATGAGGTAAAACCTCACCCCAGTACGTAACTTGAGACACAGATGGAATTGACGGATATCATATGGATTCGGGATTTGGGATTTGACCCATCCCAGTTGTACATTGTTGGAATTGACGGATTTATATACATGTGCACATGTGGAGGACTGGGGGGACGCCCCTAGATCCTCAGCGCTCAGATGGTACATTCCTGGGCGGAGATGCGCCTACGGGCAGAGATGTGCAATTCAGATTTCGATTTTCAGAAAAAGAGTTTAGAAAGCGATTTTAGAGAGAAGTACAAGAAAGAGTTTTCAGTTTTCAGATTCTCAGTAAACAGTTTTCAGAAACAAGATTTTAGAAATAGTTTCCAGAAACCAGAGATTCAAAGCACGATTTTAGAAAGATTAGTTTTATTAAGAGATATTCAAATAGAATTTCAGAAAGCAGTTTTTCAGAAAAGGTTTTTCAAAAAGTATTTTCCAAAGATATGGCATAATTAAAGATCAGTATAACTTATAGGTTAAGCATATAAGTCATACATTCTGGTTAATATACGAGATGCATATAGTTAACATTGACGCATGATAGCATGATTACATCTATATGGATATATGATTGATGTTGTATGTATGGTATTTTGTATCATGATTTCATCTATGTGATTATGATTGATGCTTGTGTGTATTATATGGTTACATACAAGAAATAATTTGTAAGATACTAGCGTATGACAACATGATTACATATACATGTATGGTGTTATTGAGTTGAAAATAAGAAATTTGCAAAGGCTTGTATTTATAGCATTTAAGCTTAATAAGTTCGAATATGAATATATGAAATTACAGATGTAAGGTACATTAGTTTGCATATGTTTATGATATTGTGATAATTTGTTATGTTAGTGAATTTATTTACCTGCGTGTGAATATATTAATGACAGAATTAGTATATAGAATATAGATATTAAAGATGAATGTCTAATAGAAAGAATATTATATAAATCCGATTTGATGATATTTCAATGAAATACAAGGTAAGTATGATAAATAACCAAACTAGATTAGCAAAGAATAAGTAGTTAAGTATTGAGATATCAGAGTAGCGCAACAGAAACATGATGAATACTGACTTAATAGATGGGGATGTAATAATTTGATGAGTATATTTTAAATGCATGTGTTTGACGCTCAATGAATGAGCATAGTTACTTACTGAGTCATTATGACTCACACCACCACAGTTTGTTAGTTTTGCAGGTTGGTGACCTGATCGGTCAACCACAGACACCAGAGCTTGAGGAGCCGAATAGTAGCGTTGCAGTCAGCCAGTCACCAGGTCTTGGGGGAAATAAAGAGTCTAGTAACTTATGTTTTAGTTTTTATAAGTTGTAACGTGCTGAGCACGAGTTTATTTTAGAAAAGTTTTTGTATATACGTATTTTCAGGCACGGAGCCCTGGTTGTATTATGTCTGCATCGTATTTTATTTGGGCCCTTAGATTTCATTAACGTTGAGATACCGGCCTGAGGCCGAGATTTAATTTTCATGTTGTAAATGAATGCTGGCTATAGGCCAGGTTGCATGATGTTACAAATACATCATGCCGAAATTTTTCTAGAATCAGAGGCTTATGGAGACGGGATTAGCCTGTCTCCTGCCGGTTGCATCCTGGCTTAGGCGGGATGTTACATAATCACACTATTCAGGTTTATTACATGTTTACTTTACTATTCAGGTTAGTATGCATGCCATGTTCTGTTTGCTATGTGAACTGCGAATGAATTCTGGCCAGACTTATCTTATGTCAGACCGGACATCAATGATATCAAGCCATATGATTCCCCTCTGGTATATTGGATGGAAACTCATACATAAATTCCATAGCTGAATCTGAATGAACGGTAATGTGGTTTGCAATCAAGATACAATTCCATTTATCATGGGGATGATGGCCATTTGATAAGAATGATCAGCAACTGATGAGCTGAATGCTTTCATCTATAAGCCTTGACATCTTAAGCCTAGTGATAAACTCTAAAATGTCCATTTATTATGATTTGTATCACTTGTTGGTTTTCATTAAATGCTTTAATGATCAAATACCAAAGTTTAGTAAATCATTTTCCTTTTAATTAAATTGAAACAAAAAGCAAAATATCTAAATATTATTATTCCCAAATTTCGGCCAAGTGTTGGCGAGAGTATAAATTGTTTTGTTCCATTTTCATTCATTAGGTTAAGTTACCAAGGTTAATTACAAAGTGAGTTGAGAGCAAAAGTCGAAGAACAACAAAGAAACCTTCACCAAAACGTAGTTTTGTAAGTTTTTTCTTACTTTTTTCAATTTAGAAATTGTTTCTATCATGCTTAGCTTCGACATGTATTGCTAGGATGTTGTCTCTACTCTTTTAGTTTGTAATTAAATGGTTGGAACTTGTTTGAAAGGTGCTTACATGTTTGATGAATAAAGTAAGCTTGAAATGGTTTCAAAAGCTCACTTTTGATTATTTGATAATCATGTTGCCATTCTAGAGTTGCTAAGCCACTCATTGATGACCTAGAATTGTTCTTGAGTTGTTTCATAGTGGTGAAACTTGTTTGGTGTAGTAAAGATTGAATTAAAGTGTTGGATTTAATTAATTTGGTGTTATTTGTCAATTTGAAGAAATTATAAAATTAGGGTTCTTAAACCTTTCTAAATTTGGGGTTTTTCATATATGTGATGTATTATGATGTATATATGTTGTATATTAAATTTGGGATTGATTGGATTTTGATCTTGACTTGTTTTGAATAAAAATGGATCAAATTGTAAATCTTGAAAAATATGGGGCTTTTCGGCAATTTAAAAAAAAATTGGGATTTTGTTGCAATTTGTATTTTGATGTGCAGGACATGTTGGAAATCATTTTAGAATTGATTTGGAATCATCCAAAATTATATTTGACAATTTGAGGACTAAAATGAACAAAATGCAAGGTTTAGGGGTCAAACGGTAATTTTTAAGAAATATGATTTCTTGATTTAAATTTCAATTTTTAAGTATGGGTATTTAAATATATAATTTTATTTAATTGATCCAAGAGAAATTATTGAAATCGAAAAATTTTGATTTTCCGCCTTCCACTGTATTACCGGATTTTCCCCTTACAACCCTAACAATATATTGGAATTGGAGTTCCAATAGTATAACATAATGTACCATGAACAAAGGAAGCTCGTATAGACATGTGAGTATTTATTGGAGCAAATATTGAATGACTCACATGTGATTCATAATAGTTGGAAGTACACACCATAGTCAATAGGAATCTCCTCGAGTCGAGTAGCATATGTAATCATTTGACTATAAGATAAAGTTGATTTTGTGTGTGATCCTCCACACTTTGATGCCATATATGTCAGAGACCTTTCATGGTCTGATAGGTAGATGATCGTGGGTGTGGACCGATATACTCGTTAATCAAGTGCGTATTAAGATAAGATTTGTCGGCCCATATGTGTACAATAAGGGGTTAAGGTATCCATGTGAGTGAGTCACGATTCTTAAGACTTTTGGCCAAAGCCGATCACCTAGGGTTGATCAAATATATATCAGAAATGGTATTTTGATTAATTGTAAAGAATCATGGACATATCAACAATATGTAATGAGCGCCTTAGAAACTTGACGGTGTAATCTATGTTTCATAAGCAGAACTCAGATAGTTTACGACAGAGGGATTGTTAAACATATATGATAACCTCAACTTGTATACTTCAAAAAGGTCGTTTGTATTCTTCGCAAATTTGAAGGTGGTCGAATTATGTACATATGAGCTAGGCTTATATGACGAACGTGTCTGAACTTATAAAGTCACATAATATGTAGTGTACTCATTGAGCACTTGGGTAGCCGATAATGTTTGATAATAAATAATATTTAATACTATAATTATCAATCAAAGTAATTAAGTGTTATTGGATAACATTAATTATTTGCTTGACCTATCGAGATTAATTAGATTAATCAAAAATCACACAAAGGCCTTTTTGTAATTTCATAAATATCTTTATCATTTGAGGATATTTTGATAATTATAAAATATGTAATAATAAGTGTATTTGACTTGATTTAATTGGATTAAATCAAAGTGGTAGAAAATAAATTAATCAAGTGGTTAAACTTTGTCTACATTTAATTGGATTAAATCAAAGTGGTAGATAAAGTTGATTAGTTACACCTAATATGTATATTTGGATAAATTGGATTAAGTCAACATAAAAGTTGATTAGAACTTTTATTAATTAAAAATTGCATAAGCTTAACTATAGAAGACAAGCTTGAACAAGTTTTTAATTAAGCAAGCATAAGACAAAAAAACATAAGAAAAATTTGCCTAAAGAAGTGTTTATAGAAATTTTGGAAGTTCTCTACATTTTTCAACAAGGAGAAGAAGATTAGATCTTGGGTTCAAGCTTTCTAGGTAAATTTGATCTTCTCTAATAAGCTATGTTTTTTTATTTGATACATAAAATTAGAGTTTGGAACTATGGATAAAAGCTTGAAGTTATGACCACCATTCTAAAATCACTTGACCACCTTTAAGTGACCTAAAAATATTTAAGGGTTACTTTTTTTTGTGGGATTCTTATTTTTTTGTATTTTAGATTCAAAATTTACTTATGTATGTATTTTTAATAAATTTATATTTTTGTAAAAATATTTAATATTTTAAAAAATATAATTTTTTTTGTTGATGTTGATTTTGATGTTAAAAATTGAATTTTAGGTGATGGAAATATTTAGGGAAGGTTGGAAATAAATTGGGTAAAATACCCAATTTACATTAGCTCTCTAGAAATAGAGAGTTGATGCCTTAAGATTTAATTAATGTTAATAAAAAATTTAATTCTGCATTTGCACTTTGCATGCGCAAGCATACTGCGCAAGCAGTATGCTGCGTGTCACGGGCCAAACTTTGGTGTCACCAAGTTGAGTCTGTGCGGCACTTGTTAATGTTGCGTCTAACAAGTCAGCCTAGAATTGACCCTACAAGGTCGTGCCCATGGTTAGCCATCTATATAATGTGAACATTATTCGGCAACAAAGTTGAGCATACATTGATAAGAACACATCCACATGGCACAAGACAATGAAACACATATTAGGCATATTGCATATACATTCAAGCATCACATTTGGACAAAGCAATTGGAAATGAAAGGAATCATGTTTCATTAAGCAAGCCAACTAAGGGCGAGAGAGTACACAGCTAAAGCCCCCTAATATGCTGGTGGCCAAGGCCTTTCTAAGGTGTCTGGGTCACCCCTCCCCCCTAAAGAGGTTTTAAAGACATTGCACAAGTGACACTAGGAAACACACATGGTGTTTGAGTTGTCACCCCCCCTAAAATAGAAAATAAAATAAAATAAAAAATACAAAAGTGCACCCTAGCACCACAACACAAGCGGCCATGAGCAAGACATTGGCCCTGGACAAGCTTGGATTGTAGGTGCGTTACACTACGCTTGGCGTGTTGTGCACGCGCATGCGCACAACACGCGCTGAGATATGTTTTCTTCTGTTTTGAGTTTCTGGACTCTAATTGATGAGTGGTATTTATATCACTTATTCCCACTCATTTGACCTAATATTTTGTATAGTTTCTTGAGTTTTGTGAACGTTTTGATATGTTTTGTGTTATTTTGTAGATAAATAAAGTTTGGAAAGCATTGGAGGCAATTTGGGGCAAAAACGGACAAAAATGCGTCAACAGGGATATTTTGGTCTTTAGCGCGTCGCGACGCCAAACCTCCGCGTCGCGACGTCTAAAATGCGCCGAACAGTGCTAACGTGCGCCGAGTCCACAAATCAGAATCTGAGAAAAGTTTGACTTTGCTAAAATATGCCGTGACACCTGTCACCATCACAGCCGATCTGCTAACATGCGACGTGCCACGTGTCAGCATCCTACGGTGCCGACAGTCATCATCGCCACGTGTGCCACGTGTCAGCCTACGTGTCTCCATGTCATCAGCCACGTCAGCAAGTCAACAAGTCAAAATTGCCACGTGTCGTGCCACATCATCATCAACCAATCAGGAAGTGACACGTGTCGCAATTCTATGGTGCCGACAGTCTCTTTCCCACGTGTCGCCACGTCACCGCCACGTCATCGCCACGTCAGCATCAATAATTGAGTATCTAATCCTTATCTGACACGTGGCGGATAAGAATCTCAGCGACCAATAAGAAGCCGCCACGTGTCACAATATTTGAAGCCCAACCACTCTGCCACGTGTCACCTTATCAGCTTATCCAGAATCTTCAAACCAACGAACCAGAGCGTGCCACGTCGACAAATCTGGCGTCGCGACGCTGAGGACCTGGCATCGCGACGCTGGATCCTACCGAGGCCTATAAACTGAGCTCGAGATTTCAGAATTCAGTGTGCCTTCCTCTCTCTTAAATTCCTTCTAAAGAGAGAGTTTCTCTCTCTAGATTCTTTAGTTTTTAGTTTTTTTTTTATTTTTAGTTTTTAGTTTTGTAAATAATTTTAATTACGTTTTGTAATAATAGTAATTTAATTTTTACTTTTTACTTTTACAGTTTTTACTATTTACCATGAGGAGGTAACTTCCCCAGCTAGGGTGAAAGGTAATTCTTTTACTGTTACTATTTAGATTAATCTCCCTTAAAAATAATATATTCACTATTTAAAATATTGACTTAAAAAGGATACCGCCAGATTGGTCGGTTGGTAATTCATTTTAATCTGGTTTAAACGTGACTAATAAAGGATACCGCCAGATTGGTCGGTTGGTAATTTAATTTTGGTTCCGCCTTTATGGCTGGTTGGACTTAATTTGACTTAATCAGGTTACCACCTATATGGCTGGTTGGAGAAAGAGTCACAAGTTTATATATTATTTTATGGGAGATATCTAATTTAGTAGTAGTAAAAGTAATTCCTTTTACCTTAGCATTTTATTTTATTTTACTTTTCAGTTTTACTTTATGTCTTTTACTTTTCAGTATTTTTACTTTATGTCTTTTACTTTTAAGTTGTTACCAGCCCTAGTTATGTGTTAGTTATCTGGGGTTGTGATGAATTCTAATATCACCGGTTTATAAGGGGTTATTTTATAGTTTGGGTAATTTAAAGGTTTACTTATTAAGTCTTAAGCTTAATGCTTCTTGTTGTCTGATCACCAATAAGATTGATGTGGTAAATCTAAAATGAACTAGACATAGGGATTTTAGGTTTCAGCCTTAGACTTAATAGCCCACGATCTTCCTTGAGGATAGATAACCATTTAATAGATTTCCTTACAGGATAGGAATATACCTGTCGGGCGGGGGTAGCCATAATTGGAACTTAAACTTAATGAATCCATATAATTTGGTTGACATAGACATATGGTTCAATTGGGTTAAACTGGGTATTTGCGTCTGACCATCGACAGAGGCTTTTGCATAATTTAGTCTTCCAGGTTAGTAAACTGATTTATATACACAAACATAAAATAACTACTTCATCTTTTAAATGATATTAGAATGATTCACGACCCTAGATCTTTGTGTCTTTTGTTATTTTCCTTAGTATTTTCTTTTGTCTTTTATTTATTTATTTATTTTGTAAAACCACATTCAACCAATCAAACAATCATTCTCTTCTCCATTTAATTAGATATTTGTAAATAAATAGATTCAACAATTAATAACAACAGTAGGAATTAAGTCCTCGTGGGATCGATATTTTTATACTACTTGAACGATACGTGCGCTTGCGTTATACGTGTGTGTTTACGCCGGTCAAGTTTTTGGCGCCGTTGCCGGGGACTTATATTTCTTGAGTTGTTAATTTTGAAGCTATCCAATTTACTTGTATCTAATTTTCTTTATTTTTATCTGTAATTTTTATTGTATTTTCAGGTGATTGAAAAATGGAACACTACTGGGAGATTGAAAGATTACGAGCTTTACAAGAAGATACACCCCACATCTGGGAGCAACAGTCCGGTTTTCTGAGGCCTGTTTTCCAGCCCAACAATTATCACTGGATGCCAGAACCAAGCAATACCACATTTGCTCAATAGAACGAGATGGGGAGATGTATGATATGTGATGGTAACCACCCGAGCGATCAATGTATATACCGTTTAGGGTGGCAGAGCTATCAAGATCCTTCATGGTATGACGAGCCATCACATTTCACAGAACCACATTTTTCATCTTATCCACCATCTACCTATGATTTCCATCAACAATCAGAACCATCAAAGATTCACATGCTCAAAGATTGGCTCGTAGAACAGGAAGCTCAATTAGATGCACAAATTCAGAGACAATCGGAAATCCTTCAAATGATGACAGATCAAATGAGACAATTCACAGAAAACCAGGACTACATACCTCAAGAACCAGTTTCAGATGACACTGATGAAGCCTTCAAATACCAATCATTTCACAATGACACTTCAACAGAGGAGGAGGCTGAGCAGTATCAACAACCAGAGGTATCAGTTCAGGAGCCTGAACCGGCAAAGTCTCAATTTGACTTTTATTATTCAGATTTTGACGAGGATGAAGCTGATCTATTTGTACCAACTGCACCAACAACGGAGGATCAAACTTTCAATCCTCAAAATGAAGATCTTGGAGCATGCTTTACCATGATGTTTGAAGAAGATCTATCTGAACCATCCATTCCAGTCGTATCAGAGGATGAAAACCTAATGTCAGAAACATCTTTGCATCCTCAGGTTGACAATTTTGAAGCATGTATTTCACAGATGACAGATGAAGAGCTGAATACAAAAATTTTACAATACATCTGTGAAGAAAATGTGGAGCAAGAAGCAGAGCAAATGGAGGAGCAAATGTCTGACCTTAATAAAGATCCAGAGCATTCAGGAGAAACATCGCTGTTTTGGGGAGTACAAATCAAAGATATCACCCATAAGCTTGACAGAATGGAACTTCCATTCCAAGTCAAGCACCATATAAGACCTCCTGATTTTCTTTCTTTCTTTGTAGGAACCACTAGAACAACAAGGAGCAAAAAGGTGGCACGAGCACTGAATGGGACAAAACTTTTTTTGCCACCTTACCGTTGGAAGAGACCCTTCAAAAGCAACGCTCACGGGATTATTTTTTATCGGACATCTAAAACGACATTGAAATCTCCTTAACAGATGAATTTCAGTCACGTCTGGCTGAAGACGAAAAATTTAGCGCTAGCAGAGAGGCAACCCATGCAATTTGTTGTAATATTTGTTGTAATTTTGTGTGAACTTTTTAATTTTGTGTGTTAATTTTGTAGGGAAAGACACAAACGTAGCATTTTAAGACAGAAGGAATTGTGTTTCGCAATCAAAGAAGAGAAATAATTCATTAGATGGCTGAGTAAGGAATGAAATCTTGAGACACATCCTAATGAATTTATACCAAACGAGTAGCGTATTGCGTACACAATTCCGTTGTCTTAATTATTGCTTTGATTCGCTTTTCTATTGTAATTATCTTTATTTTCGTAGACAGGATCCAGACTTTTTGACCTTTCACGATTTCTTTTGTTGTTTAGCTAACAATCGTCCTCTGGAAGATATTAGTGCTATTATTACTCACCCCTTTTCAGGTACTATAAATTCAGCTCGTCATTGCACTTTTGAAGGCATCCAGAGTTGAGAAAGAAATACATAAAAATGGAAGCCACTTCAAGAAGACGAGTTGAAAATATCTGTGTGTTTTGCGGTACTAGTGTTGATACTAAACCACAATACGTAGAAGCAGCACAGGAATTGGGTCGAGTCTTAGCAGCAAGGAATATGCACTTAATATATGGCGGAGACAATCTCGGACTTATGGGGATCGTTTCAAAGGCTGTACAGGAATGAGGCAATAACGTTTTGGGAATCATCCCAAAACCCTTGGCAGAGGCAAATCTTATTGGATCATCAAAAGAGAGGAATTGATCGTGCCAGGTATGTCTGAATGACTGGTAGAAATGATTAACCGTGCTGATGCTTTTATCGCTTTGCCAGGTGGCTTGGGTACATTGGAGGAAATATTTATAGTATTATCTTGGGCGAACCTGAACATACACCAGAAACCGCTTGGACTGCTCAATGTTGATGGATTTTATGATTTTCTTTGTGTGTTTCTTGATGATGCTCGGAGAAATGGGTTCGTGTCAAAACCTATGAAAGAACTCCTCTTCACTGCCAGAACTGCTCCGGATCTAATAGACCAACTCATAGCCTATGAACCACAAGTTGACCCTATCCTTTCAAAGATAAATTGGTCCGAGGACGATCGTGGTAAGAGGCGTCGAATTAATCTGGATCTTAACCTTTAATTTCCTGTAGATTTCAGCTAACCAGGTACGACCTTCTTAACTCTCCTTTTACTGTTTAAGACATTGGGGACAATGTCTCATTTAGGTTTGGGGGAGAGAATTGGTTGATTAGTACTTTGTTTTTTTTAGTTATGTGTTTTGTTTCTATTTTTAGTTCAAAATATTTCGAAAAATACAAAAAACAAAATTGAAAAATTTTCAAAAATTACAAAAATATTTGTGTTTTTAATTTGACTAAAAAGGTGAAATTGGTAAGAGATAGCCGAGTAAGGAGTTTCCACTCCTGAGACGTATCTCAAGCCTATTTTCGAAACAAGTTAATTTTTGTTTATTTCATTTTAAATTATTTAATTTGTAAATTCTCTTTAACACTGACTAAAAGGAATCTTCATATGCTCAATTGATAGATATTATCAACATATATAGTAACATACGGACATAAGCTGAAATTGAAAAGTTTGTAATATTCAGTGCTCTAGTTTAATTGGAGGAAGCATCTCAAAAAGCAATGGAGTAAAAAAAAAAAACGTCTGAGATCCGAGTTATTAAGTCTGTAATGGTATTTTAACACCTAGTGCCCTAAAGCCAACTGGTTTGGGAGTCACTGGCCAAAAACTCGCTACATGGATCAAAGATGCTGCAAAAATATATATATCTGAAATCTGAGTAATTAAGTCCGTAGGGGTGTCTTAACACCTGGTGCCCTAAAACCAACTGGTTTGGGAGTTACCGACCCAACACTCGCTACATAGATGGAAGATATTGTATATAAATAAAAAATAGAGAAAAATCAAAGAAAAAAATGAGAAAAATGAGAAAAATTATTCCATTGCTACAAAAAGGTGTGAAATCTGATAGAACTTTAGGACAAAAATATTACTCTCTTATCAACTGCACTTATGACTGTTGTGGGCAAAAATGAGTTGATTAATATTTTGTTGGCTGTGTATATGGAGAATGGTAAAAATAATCGGAGAATTTACTTATTCGGTAATTTAGAATAAAACAAAAACACTAGTAACTTGGAGTAGAAGTTTCACCTGATTAGTCACTAACATCTTTATTCTCTTTTCGCTTGTCTTTTTGCTTTTGTGTGCATTAGTTTTACTAACTTTTTACTATTGTTAAAATTTTTGTGGGTATCATTATTGTAAACCCTCACGAGACTACAACTCGTCCACTAGGGACACCTAGGGGTTTAAAGGCTTGTTGCATACGCTAAATGCAATCGTGATCCCTACGAAAGTGACTTAGTTAATTTTATTTTCATGTTATTTTATTTTATGTTTTGCTCGAGGACTAGCAAAATGTTAGGTTTGAGGGTGTGATGAGTGGTATTTATATCACTTATTCCCACTCATTTGACCTAATATTTTGTATAGTTTCTTGATTTTTGTGAACGTTTTGATATGTTTTGTGTTATTTTGTAGATAAATAAAGTTTGGAAAGCATTGGAGGCAATTTGGGGCAAAAACGGACAAAAATACGTCAACAGGGATATTTTGGTCTTTAGCGCATCGCGACACCAAACCTTCCGCGTCGCGACGTCTAAAATGCGCCGAACAGTGCTAACGTGCGCCGGGTCCACAAATCAGAATCTGAGAAAAGTTTGACTTTGCTAAAATACGCCGTGACACGTGTCACCATCACAGCCGATCTGCTAACATGCGACGTGCCACGTGTCAGCATCCTACGGTGCCGACAGTCATCATCGCCACGTGTGCCACGTGTCAGCCTACGTGTCTCCATGTCATCAGCCACGTCAGCAAGTCAACAAGTCAAAATTGCCACGTGTCGTGCCACATCATCATCAACCAATCAGGAAGTGACAAGTGTCGCAATTCTATGGTGCCGACAGTATCTTTCCACGTGTCGCCACGTCACCGCCACGTCATCGCCACGTCAGCATCAATAATTGAGTATCTAATCCTTATCTGACACGTGGCGGATAAGAATCTCAGCGACCAATAAGAAGCCGCCACGTGTCACAATATTTGAAGCCCAACCACTCTACCACGTGTCACCTTATCAGCATATCCAGAATCTTCAAACCAGCGAACCAGAGCGTGCCACGTCGACAAATCTGGCGTCGCGACGCTGGATCCTACCGAGGCCTATAAATTGAGCTCGAGATTTCAGAATTCAGTGTGTCTTCCTCTCTCTTAAATTCCTTCTAAAGAGAGAGTTTCTCTCTCTAGATTCTTTAGTTTTTAGTTTTTTTTTTTTTTTTTTTAGTTTTTAGTTTTGTAAATAATTTTAATTACGTTTTGTAATAATAGTAATTTAATTTTTACTTTTTACTTTTACAGTTTTTACTATTTATCATGAGGAGGTAACTTCCCCAGCTAGGGTGAAAGGTAATTCTTTTACTGTTACTATTTAGATTAATCTCCCTTAAAAATAATATATTCACTATTTAAAATATTGACTTAAAAAGGATACCGCCAGATTGGTCGGTTGGTAATTCATTTTAATCTGGTTTAAACCTGACTAATAAAGGATACCGCCAGATTGGTCGGTTGGTAATTTAATTTTGGTTCCGCCTTTATGGCTGGTTAGACTTAATTTGACTTAATCAGGTTACCGCCTATGTGGCTGGTTGGAGAAAGAATCACAAGTTTATATATTATTTTATGGGAGATATCTAAATTAGTAGTAGTAAAAGTAATTCCTTTTACCTTAGCATTTTATTTTATTTTACTTTTCAGTTTTACTTTATGTCTTTTACTTTTCAGTATTTTTACTTTATGTTTTTTACTTTTAAGTTGTTACCAGCCCTAGTTATGTGTTAGTTATCTAGGGTTGTGATGAATTCTAATATCACCGGTTTATAAGGGGTTATTTTATAGTTTGGGTAATTTAAAGGTTTACTTATTAAGTCTTAAGCTTAATGTTTCTTGTTGTCTGATCACCAATAAGCTTGATGTGGTAAATCTAAAATGAACTAGACATAGGGATTTTAGGTTTCAACCTTAGACTTAATAGCCCACGATCTTCCTTGAGAATAGATAACCCTTTAATAGATTTCCTTACAGGATAGGAATATACCTGTCGGGCGGGGGTAGCCATAATTGGAACTTAAACTTAATGAATCCAGATAATTTGGTTGACATAGACATATGGTTCAATTGGGTTAAACTGGGTATTTGCGTCTGACCATCGACAGAGGCTTTTGCATAATTTAGTCTTCCAGGTTAGTAAACTGATTTATTACACAAACATAAAATAACTACTTCATCTTTTAAATGATATTAGAATGATTCACGACCCCAGATCTTTGTGTCTTTTGTTATTTTCCTTAGTATTTTCTTTTGTCTTTTTATTTATTTATTTATTTTGTAAAACCACATTCAACCAATCACACAATCATTCTCTTCTCCATTTAATTAGATATTTGTAAATAAATAGATTCAACAATTAATAACAACAGTAGGAATTAAGTCCTCGTGGGATCGATATTTTTTTATACTACTTGAACGATACGTGCGCTTGCGTTATACGTGTGTGTTTACGCCAGTCACTAATTTAGTCCCGATTTGTCCTATATACTCATAATGGAATATAGTATTGTATTAAATTATTTAAAAATACACCCATGTTCAATAACCATTTGTTATACCCACATCCGCTATGTGGGATACCGATCTGACCCTATGGGTCCCACAACCCCCCAACATTATATTGGTCGAGTCACAGGAGTATATGTGTCATATATTGATAGGTTCACTAGGATACGGGTGACATTACGTGGCATGAGTAAAGGTTTAAAAAGATTTAGCTAGTGAAATGTGAGTGTTTTAAAGATTGAGTACATTGTTACTAAAAGGATTTTACGTTTCAATTGATTTTAAATGATTTTGTTAATGATTATTATGTATTAGTTTAGAAATCTTGTGCATTGATTTAATTGCGAAGAAAAATGATTTGAATGTATTTCAAGTAAATATTTTGAAAGAAAGTTTGAAAGTGATTAAGACATGAAGTTTTAAGATATTCGATTTGTTCTTTTGAGATAAGTATGTTTATTATATGTTTCATAATATATATATATATATATATATATATATATATAGATATATATATATATATATATATATATATTATAAAGCACAATGGTGTGGGAGGAAAGAGAAGGCAACCAATGGTTAGGATTAAGAGAGATAATGTATCTAAATGTTATATTTATGTTGCTTAATTGGCGGTTCAGATCATTTCATTATAATCTAATGGCTGATAAAGAATCTTACCATTATAGAATCTCTATAAAAATGGAAAATGAAAGCTACCAAATAAATTAAAGAATAAAATCATTTATTAATGGAAAATGAAAACTACCAAATAAATTAAAAAATAAAATCATTTAATTAAAAAATAAAATCATTTCATTATAAAATATCTCTGAAAATTAACAAACAAATTAAATAATAGAATCTTAATCTCTCTGTAAATTCTGTAACACCGTGTCATAGGCACGGGCAATATATAGTATATATATATATATATATATATTGTTGGAGGTATTTTCAAGCACCATGACGTTTTGAACAGTGCGACAGGGGTAGAAAGGTTAATCCTCTTTTAAAAGCCTTAAATGCCGATCCGACCATAAATATGCTCCAGACTATATAACATAAAAACGTTCCAACAGAAAAAACCAAATGCTTGGTAACAATAGCCAACTACATCAGCACAGCTAAACAGATATCATCAGATCGGTAAACAAGTTCCTCTCATATCAAGGATCGTTGGGACCGACCTAATGAAGGCCGAACAAGCAATAAAGATATTTTCCACCGCCTCATCCTTATAGGATATGGTGATGGGACATTATAGGATAGGGTGATATGACATTATAGGATAAGACGATGGGACATAGCGATGATGGAAACAAGATATTTTTGGCCAAGTGGCATTGGGGGGAGAATCCATTTAATGCATTCACATGGGAGGTATCCACTAGGAGGGTCATGTAACTGCCTCTTTTTTAGTATAAATAGGGGAGAGGAATGTATTTGTAGAAAGAGGAAAAAAAGAGAGAAAAATCTAGAAAAAGCGATTTAGCCACTTAAAAAAAAGGGGTCACAAGGACCAAGTGGAAGAACTCTGTAAACCCAAGGACACGATTTTCATGCTCCCCGACCGAAAAATAAGTCGACCGAGCATATTTCAATAAAATAAAACACCATCCATTTTGTGCCCGTGGACGTAGGCTGGACTCGATCCGCCGAACCACGTTAACTCCATGTGTCAATCTGTGTGTTTTACCTCTTTCTGTCAAAGTTTGCTTTTGGTTTCCCATAACCAAACAAATTCACTGCTGAAGGAAGGTTGAATCCCGGGAACAATATTCCACTATTGTCCCTGAGACGAAAACCAGCCGTCAACATATATATATATATATATATATATATATATATATATATATATATATATTGATTAATGAAAAGCTGGTTTGCTTAATAAATTTGATACTCACTAAAATTTATTGTGATTCAGAGTTAAGATTGATTCTTGATGAGTAAAAAAATTAGATTGGAGTGATTTCATAATATCAAAAGACTTGATCTCAGATTGTACTTGATTTGGCATACGATTTTTTACTGAAGCTTGGATCGATAAGTGTTGACGGCTGGTTTTCTTCTCAGGGACAATAATGGAATATTGTTCCCGGGATAACCTTCCTTCAGCAGTGAATTATTTTTGTTATGGGAAACCAAAAGCAAACTTTGACAGAAAAGAGGGTAAAACACTCGGATGGCAAAGAGTTAACGTGGTTCGGCGGATTGAATCCAACCTACGTCCACGGGCACAAAACGGATAAGTGTTTTATTACTGAAATATGCTCGGCCGACTTATTTTGTGGTCGGTCAGTGTGAAAACCGTGTCTTTTGGGTTTACAAAGTCATTCAACTTCTTCCTTTGTGATCTCTTTTGTAAGTGGCTAATTGACTCTTCTAGCTTTTTTCTAACAAAATATACCAACCCTTACAAATATATTCCCCTCTCCTATTTATACTAAAAAGAGGCGGTTACATGCCCCTTCTAGTGGACACTTCCCATGTGAACTTATTAATGTGATTCCTCCCCCCAAGGCCACTTGGCCGAAAATATCTCGTTTCCATTATCACCATGTCCCATCATCTTATCCTGTAAGGATAGTGTCCCATCACCTTATCCAATAAGGATTAGGCGGTGGAAAATATCTTGCTATCTGCTCGTTCTTCATGAGGTCGGTCCCAACGATCCCCTGATATGAGAGAAACTGCTACCGATCTGATGGTATCCGACTAGCCGTGCTGAAGTGGTCGGCCATTGTTACCAAATGCTCGGCCTCCTCTGCTGAAAAATGTTATGTTATATAGCCTACACCATCCTTATGGTCAGGTCGGTATTAAGGATCTTAAAAAAGGGAGTTACCATTTCTACCCTTGTGGCACTGTTCAAATGCATTGGTGCTTGAAAATACCTCCAACATCTGTCCCCTAGTTCTCGATTCCAACAAGTGTACGAGTTGGTGCCAGGAACTATATATAAAAAGAGTGGTTCTTTTGATAAAACTGGTGGCCGATCATTGGAGAAGAATTTCAATGGCCTATACTTATCTCTTTCTTGGCCTGACTTCTTTCTAACTGAAGCGAAATCTCTTGATTGCCCTTCTGCAAACCGCCCCTCGAGACTCGCAACAGTCACATCTTCTTTAAATGCCCATCAGATCACTGCTAGGGTTTAACAAGAGTCTGTCACTTGTCAGTCATCCGTCGTTCTCCCGCCAAAGAGCAAACAATTTGTCTGTTATTGCCAACCCAAGGACGCCCAATCTCAACCGTCCATCCAACTCTGAAAAGTTACTTTAAAAAGTGACATGTGGCGTACATCCGACGCTTTTGCTTAATCCAACGGCCACTAAAGCACCGAACAGACTATAAGAAAACAGAGTGGACACTGTTGCCTTCCTTTTACGAATACTTTGAACTCCTCCTCCTGCAAAAGCTCTTCTCTCCCAACAGCGACCAGCAAACTTAACGGACGACCAGACTGCTCCGATCAATCTCCAACCTTTTCAAAGGAAACAAGTAAGTCTCCAAAACGACCTCCTTGCTTTTGCTTTTCACATGTTGGGCATTCTGCCGTTTCTTCTTCTTCATCTTTCTCTTCTTGTTTGTGTTGTGTTCTTTGCATGTGATGAATCATGTCTCTTTCTTAGGATTTTTTTTTCTTTTCGGAGCATATATGTGTTTGGTAGGATGATCAGTAATATGTTAGGGCAACCTTTCGAGGTGTGTTATTGTTTTGTTGTTTTGGACTTGTGTTTGGCTTGAGGTAGCTGGAAGAAACTTGCTATTTTGTGGACTTTGGTAGGGCGTATAGAGACTATAGGTTTATCTGTCGGCCTTTAATGCATTAAAGTAGTCACTGACTAACCTTTTTTACCCACTTCGTCGGCTTAGGAAAGTCTGACAGTAAAACATCCTTGGAAACACCTTCAAAACCTCAAAACGAGCCTTTTCGAGTTCGGAAGCATCTAAAATTGAAGATGCTGACACCACTCTACTCCCTCTGAAACAAAAGAAATGACACCTACCGTCTTAGAGTTCCTTGGAAGGATCTGGAGCCCGGTGAGCTCGACCACTCGGTACTTGACATGAATCGGCCTTCCAAAATAACGAATGACGATCTAGAGCATCTCTGACAACTCTATGATATCCCAATAGACGTCGTTCTTGAAGTTCCTCGCTCATATGATCATGCTAGCCAGCCCGATGAGGGATCTGTGGCTCTTCTCCCAGCCTTCTTCTAGTGTGGCCTCCGGCTACCAATTCAACCCTATTTTGGCTGGTTGTTAGCCGAGATGGAGATCGCCTCTTGTCAACTAAGCTTGAATAGTTGGAGGATTTTGGCATTTCTTTACGTAATCTGGCATTGGGCGGGCCTTGGCGAACCGACTCTTGAGAAGGTTAAAAGGCTGTATAGACAGAAGGCCAACCCCTGAACTCATCACGGTTGGTATTACCTCTCTGCCTATGCTGAATCATCGAACATTGTCCGCAAGCTCCCCGACTCTAACAAAAACATCAAGGATTTGTGGTTCTGGGCTTCGGGGAACTAGGGACAAGTTCTGAGAACATATGAAGATGAGACTTCAATCCATCATCGAACATTGTCCGCAAGCTCCCTAACACCAACAAAAACATCAAGGATTAGTGGTTCTGGGCTTCGGGGAACTAGGGACAGGTTCTGAGAACATATGAAGAGGAGACTTCAATCCGAGATATCTTCAGATCGGGAGGTTTGGACCCTAACTCTTAGTGTTTCTACTTCTTCCTTTCGCGATGAAATTATAACTCTTTGGCCCTTCCCTGCCTGCTGGAGGGATGCTCCCAAGATCTCTCATCGAGTCCGGACGCGAATAACACTCGCTCGACGCCATACTGACTTCTGGAAGAATCTGGTCAATGATGCAGCTTTCGTTGAATCGGGCCTTATCCGAACCGTCCCCCCGAAGATTTCTGGACGGATAGGTAGATTCTTACTAACCTCCAAACTAACCCCCTTGTTTGCGAGATATAATGATGACTTCAAACTCATTCGAATCCCGATCTGACCACGTTATTGCCTTTGCCTTTTGTAGGAATGTCAAATAGACCAAAATATATTGAACAATTGGCCGGTGTAACAAAGAAAACTGGTCGATCTGGAGCCGGGCCTTCTCGGAAACGGCCAGCAGCTGCTGAGACCAAAAGGGTGGCTGAAGAAGCGGCCCCGCTGATTCTCCAAAGTTTGGCTTCCATTTCCAAGGCATCTCTACCAACAGCCGCCCGACCTGCTAGCCCCCCAAAGTCTACGAGAAAAAAGAGAGGTCTGATTGGGGCAGGGGAAGCCGAGCTCGCTCGGGAGATTGAGGAAGACCCAATTCTGAGTGGAGAACAGGCTGCTCGGAAAGAGCAGAAAATTCCGGAGAGCTCCTTTAAAAAATGGAAAAGCGCCATGATACTTGGTGCCTAGGACCTCAGCCAAGACGTAGGAGATGCCACTTCCCATCTTGTACCGGCGATCAATGAATTCGCCGAAGCAGTCCCTCCGGCAAAGATACCGAAGTATGAAGACCTTTCCCCCGAGGATGCGATCTCTGCGGTCTGTTCCCAAGCGGCTAAGGTAATGACTTTTATCCTACTTCAGTTCCGAATCCGAGACTTAATTGGGCTTCTGACTTTCTATTTCTTTCCGGCAGATAAATTATCTGACTTCTCACAACAAAGATCTCTTCTCGAGTCTTCTATCTGAAGGAGGCCAAACTTAGAGGCTCCAGAGCAGAATCACCGAGATGGAGGCCGCACTGGCCAAAAAAAACAAAGAGATTAGGAGCCTGGAGCTGGCCGCTGCTGAAGTCCACTCAACCAATAAATCTCTCAAGTCTGCGGCTTCCGTGGAAAGGAAAAATGCCTAGACTACGAAGAAAGATTTGGAGACGGCCCAGGCTGACAATAGGGTCCTGAGGGTGGAAATATGCAGTCTCGAGTCCAAGCTGAGGGCCAAAGACGGGGAGCTTAGAAAGAAAGAAGCTTAGTTTGAGGAAGAGCGGGATGCAATTAAACTGGAGGGAGTCGGGGATTGTGCTGATATTATCCTGATGGTGCTGCCTAACTTGGATATGAGACCAATACATGCGGCCATCTGATTCTACAAGGGGGATATCCCCCGAGAAGAACTTATGAAATGGCTGCCCCCTTCTCCTGAAGACGTCTTGAACCCCGATCCCATTTCAGCTGTCCTGACGTCTCACATTCTTGAAGAAAACCAACCAGAAGGTCCTGCTCCTGAAGCTATAATTGCCGAGGCCCCTTTAACCGCTCATATGGAAGCCACTATCCCTCTCCTTGAAGTTGAGCCCAGCCATCCGCCACCCGAACTTATTGAAGAGGAACCAAACACCCATGTGATGGCCGATGAAAATGGGGTAACCCGTACGGGGCCCTATGTAAACTTTTGAACAAAATGCCTTTTGTAATAACTCTTTACAATTCTATTTTCTTTTTGTTAATGCATGTTTTATTGCACTTATGGCCTTCCAAAATCGGCTCTGGTTGCATTCTAGCAAACTGCCAATCGAGATCTGGCCGATCGAGGAGACGGACTCGGTGGGACGTAACCCGAAACTGAGCTAAGAGAAACACTTGGCTCTGGGGGAATATTACGTCCCCATACCAAAAGGCCGACTCGGTGGGACGTAACCCGACCCCGAGCTGAGAGAAACACTTGGTTCTGGGGGAATATTACGTCCCCAGACCAAAAGGCCGACTCAGTGGGACAGAAACCTTGGCAGGAACGAATCCAGCCCCGAGCCGAATAAACCATGAAGCCTCGGCGGAACGAATCCAGCCCCGAGCCGATGGCACACAGAGGCCTCGGCGAAACGAGTCCAGCCTCGAGCCAAATAAACCATGAAGCCTCGACGGAACAAATCCAGCCCCGAGCAGATGGCACATAGAGGCCTCGGCGAAATGAATCCAGCCCCGAGCCAAATAAACCATGAAGCCTCGGTGGAACGAATCTAGCCCCGAGCCGATGGTACATAGAGGCCTCGGCGGAACGAATCCAGCCCCGAGCCGATAGCACACAGAGGCCTCGGCGGAACGAATCCAGCCCCGAGCCGAATAAACCATGAAGCCTCGGCGGAACGAATCAAGCCCCAAGTCGATGGTATACAGATGCCTCGGCGGAACGAATCCAGCCCCTAGCCGATGACATACAGAGGCCTCGGCGGAACGAATCCATCCCCAAGCCGATGGCACACAGAAGCCTCGACGGAACAAATCCAGCCTTGAGCTGAATAAACCATGAAGCCTCGGCGGAACGAATCCAGCCCCGAGCCGATGGCACACATAGGCCTCGGCGGAACGAATCCAGCCCCAAGCCGAATATTAATCAAGACTTACACAGAAGGGAAGTGAATCAACCTTAGAGGCTATGCTGACTCTGGCGCGGGCATCCACTTGTCGGACCAACGAAAAACAAAAAATGAAGATTTAGAATAAAGTTGGTAAAATGTGGGGGTGACTTAGCACATACCCCAAATGAAAAAATTTCACAAGTGCAAATAACAACTCGGATGCCTCAAGACGGTGTCCTGTCCGAGGTCTCCAAAACATAATTCCTAATCTTACAATTCGGCGTCCCGACGAGCCGAGATATGGATCGGTGAGCGGCCGAGACCCTAAGGGCAAAAAACCTCCTTATGCTTGAGCGGCTCTGGAGCCTGCAAATGCCACGAGGTCAAAGACCTCCCC
>SKCR01054893.1:0-29405 GCA_019454045.1 Zanthoxylum bungeanum | reverse complement strand
TAACGATCTAAACATAATGTAAATTAATTCCTATTGTGAAAGGTAAATGACTAAATCATGCATAAAGATAACGTACTAAAACTAAATCATACTGAAAAAAAAATACCTCCTAACGGCCTAATCATGCTTAAATAAATTGGATGAAATGAAATATGTGAATCTCTCAAGTGGTACGGGGCATTGTATCCCGAGTGCAAACCATAATACCGTCCATTCGGATTCGGCTACGAAATTTATGTCCGGGTTTCCATCCAATATACCACAAGAGAGAACACATATTCCGTTCATCCGGAAATCACATCATACACTAATCCACAATACTCATGCGAAATAAAGTAATAAAATAACTAAAAATAAAGGATAATAAATAAAAGGGGTGCCCTCAGGTCTTACCTTTTAAGTCGCTTTTCGGGAGTGCATTTCACGGTGTCGGAAGGTTTATCGTTTCTACTATTTTCCCTGGTCCACTGTTTCCGTTATTTTCACTGTTCACTATTCCCACTGTTTTCTCGGGTTCGCTGTTTTCTCTGTTTTGGATGATTTTGGGACTGTTTTCTGTCTTGGTTTCGGCTACTTTGGTCGTCATTTTTTGCAGTTATTTTGGTGAATGCTTTACGGTATTACGGGCTGATCTTGGAGCAGTTTTGGTGGTTAGTTTGCGGCGGCTGTTTCGATGGAAATTTTTAGGCAGATTTCAGGGCAGTTTCGGTGATCAAAAGGGGCATGTTTTCAGTGGGCTGTGGCGTTGATTAAAAGGTGCAGGCTAGGGAGCTTATACGTGAGTGTATGGCTAGGCGCAAAAGGGGTTGTTCATGTGAATTTGTTGGCTATTGAAAGTGCATGTGGCTTACGTTGGAAGGGTGTAACGTGAAGGCTTGTGATGTGTTTGTTGGTTGAAGGCACATGTGGCTTGCGCTTGGCAAATGGGCGTGAAGGGGGTCACATTGAAGGGCTGAACTGGTCCTACGTGCATGGCTGATCATGGGCGTGCATGAAGAGGAGTTTGAGGGTAGGTGTTTCGCGTGAAGGTGGGCTCTGATCGCTTGGTCAGTGAGCAGTGGCGAAAGGGGGGTTATTGGTTTCTATTTAGGTCCCAAGATCATAACAAGCATGAAAAACATGTGTGAATACATCAAAGGAGATAGCGGAATACTCACATCGATCGGTTGAGACGATTCGGCAACAAACAAAATGATTTTTGCCCTCCATTTTGGCGCCACTGCAGTGCAGATTTTTCTGCCCACTGTTTCAGTTTTGAGTCACCATTTTGAGCTTCGAATCTTCGTCGTTTGATTCCCGGCTCGTGGGTAGGTTTCCCTAACACCTTCGTATGCCTCTTAGAAGTGTACGAGCACTTGGATCTTGCCAAATATCAAGTTTCCTCCTCTCTTGGACTGTCACGTTTTTGAAAGTGTATGGCAGCCCCTTGGGCGTTTTGTGAGGGAGAAATAGTGAAGAGAGAGTTCTCTAGGGTTTCTAAATTATTCATCTAATGAATAATGATAGTTGCCAAAGTGTAGAGAGATATTTTGTTTTTATACTTTAGGTAAAAACCATTTCACTTTTACCCTAAACTTGGTAGGTGTGGGTAAATGGTTTTCCAAAAGTAAAACAAGGTAGTTGGGTGGTAGGTACACCTACCACACATGGGCCCCCACATATTTGAATGAAAAATTCAAATATCTCTACGAACATTTGCCACGGCTCGGTTCCGTTTAATCCGATTAAACGAACTTCTGTCGTTAAATAATTAAATCTAATTTAATTAAATATCGATGCCACGCAAATATATTACGAACGTCGTTTACGAATTAATTCTAAATTAATTCTTTCGTTCGCATTAAAGTCCGACTTTAATTTCGTAATGAAATCCAATTCATATTAATATATCCGATATATTAATTTTAGCCCATTCGAATAAATTAAATAGAAAAATCAAATTTAACTATTAAATTTATTTTACCGATTAATTCCAAATTAATCGCATTCTCTCTCTTTAGACGATATTTTATCCCAGATAAAATATCTCCGTAATTAATCCCAGATTAATTTTCTCTCTCTCATCAAATTAATCCCAGATTAATTAAAGTGCGAGTCATACATCATCGGTGAATCATTGGGAAGCGACCCATGAGATCCCCGGATATGTTGGCAGTTAAATACGGTCGTCGGACTATCCGAACACGTAAGTACCAAGTACTACGTTTTACCACCGATTCACGAGACAAGGTTGGCTTCTAGCAAAGCACCATGCCTACCCAATTCTCCGGAAATATCCTTACAGGAATGAAGGATTGTATCAGGCGTAGTATACATCATATAGTGCATATCGATCTAGTATCAGATGGTCACGTGCTAGGCCTGGGGCTGGAGCTGTGTCTGCCCCGTACGAAGCACATGTCGGATGTCTGGTAACTAGTCTCTATAATCGGATATACATGACCTAGTCATAATATCTCGATGGCCGCGCAAATTAAGAGCACTAATATCGTATCCTACGTGACATCATCTCCACTATGACTGGAGTGATACTTCCGTCTTGACATCACACACCCAATACTCTACGATTCTCAACATACCCAGTATTGGCGTACACAGAACCGGTTAAAGCCCTGGACGACCTCAACCAAAGTATATTGATTGTCGTAAGTATTAGCGGTGCAAGTCTCAGGTTAAGACCAAATACACTACCCTGATGTCGGACTCCCATAGACACACAGTCATACTGCCAATGGGATTCCGAGGGGGTCTATCCAGAGCGAAGCTGTTTCCCGTACCATCAGTGAAACACAACCTCCTATTACACTTGCATGAGTATCCAATACCCAAATATATGAGAACTATGATGTTGTGCCCTCACAACGCGCACAAGTGCAATACTAGTCTTTTACGTATTATCGATGTCTAATCTCGATAATACTCTGACTAGGGATATTTAATGATTTATCCTACGTGGACTGATACTGTCTCATATCTCTTCTCCGTCCAGGAACAAATCATAGGTACCTCTCTCATCATTTATACATCTAAGGTGATCTAATCACAAATGATAAGAGAGCAATATCCTTTGTCACATAGTTAATTTGTACAACAACACCATGATCTGTACAAATAGTGACGCTATGGGTCATAATTGTTCAACAATCTCCCACTTGGCCTATAGCCAGTCACTCGAGTGTCTTACACCCGAACTATGTACGGTTGGCTCAAACTGCTGAGAAAAGGTTTTCGTCAGCGGATTTACATGATTATCGTCTGATGCGATTTATACGATCATCACATCGCCATAATGTATGATCCGAATGAATCATATGAATATCGAAGTATATATCTGGATCGTTGATGAGACCATTAATTCTTTAGCCTGTGCTGACGCCTAGCTCAGCTGCTAACAGAACTATATCTAATCTAATTAGATTTATTATCGACCCAAATGGCTTCTATTGCTGCCTCAGCTGCAGCAATAATCCGTATTTGTTGTTTATATGGTAACAGTATCTTGCTTGGAAGATTTCCAGCTCACTGTTCCGGTATTCAAACTTTATAGTACCGTTTGCGACTTATAGTCATCTTATCGGTTTGGAAACTTGCTACAACAACAGCGATCCTAGTCACTTCAAGTTCTCCATCTCCACAGAATAAGACAACATCCTTAGTTCTCTAAGATACTAACAGATGTTCTTAACTTCAATCCAGTGACTATAACTCGGATTGGTCTGATTGTGACTCCATATGCTCATGCGTATGAGACACCAGGTCACGTACATTTTAAATGTACAATTTCTCAGAGAGTGTTAACAACTTTAAATCTATCCCAATAGATCTTTATTCCTAGAATAAAGGTTGTTTACCCTAAGAATTCTACGGAGAATTATCTCGAAAGCCAAGCTTTCACCGATTGTTTTATAGTAATATCATTTCCAAGAAATGACATATATTATCATTATTTTATACAGGACATTCATTGTCAGTGCGCTCCCACTAACCTCCTTATATACACAAGAATTATTTTCGTTTTGAATTAAATCATAACCATTATGATTAATCAAAACGTTAGCTCCTCCAGAACCTTATGCTTGCTTCAATCCAAACATGGATCGAACAACCCGCAAACCTAGTTTGCTGGTTTAGGTACAACAAAATCGTTAGGATGTTATAAACATCCTCCAAAAGGTTTCTGTTTAAGGAAAGCGATTTTGATCTTTAACTGACACATTTCATAAATGTACAATTTCAGCAAGCAAATGGATTTACCGTGGCAACAGGTAAAAGGTTGAACCGTAATCAACACAATGTTGATAACGATACCTTTTCGCTAAAAGCCTAGCTTTATACGTTGGTATGTTGCCATCCATGTATGTCTTCCTCAAAGACTTATACTGTACCAGTTGGCATAATGCCTTGCGGTACATCAACTAGTGTCCAAACATAGTTGGTATACATGGAATCCATTTTGGACTCATGGCACTTTGCCATAAAAGGGAGTCGATACCTTGTATCACTTCCTCAAACGTAGTCGGTTGGTCTACCTCAACAAGATTGACATCTTTATGAGGCGAGATCAGAAACCCATACCCCAGGTTGTTTTCTGATTCTCTCCGATCTACGCGGTTCTTGTGTATTCGAAGATTAATGGTATATTTCATCCTTGATGAACTATCTGTGTTCCATTAAGGACTTCGTGCCTTGAACAGTATTACTCCGACTTTCATCTAGTTATACCATCCCCCACTTCCACTGCTCCTACTGCGATTGGTAGTGTTAACTCTTAGCACCTTACATGTCTACTACACAACATTATTATCTACTATTTATAACATACTATATGGTATCCATAATACCTACAATACATTGCCTATATTTAATCTATACTTATGGTCCTAATACTCAATTGGCACTTATTATTTGGGTTTATCATCCAAACATATGCCTAGCATACCCCAATCATCAGGAATGAGAAACCCGGTTTCTTTCCCGTTCATATCTAATATGATATTTGTCAAACAGATTATTATGGAACCTTATTCAAAATAAGTTCTTGCACTGTTAATGCATATCCGTTGAAGGAAATGGTAGCTCAGAGCGACTCATGATTAGCCTTATCATGTCTAACAAAATTCAGTTTCTCCGTACGGACACACAGTCAAACTGACGTGTCTCGGGAGGAGTCCTCATTGAAAGAATACTATACTCTTTCACGTATTTTTGAAACTTACTGCTTAAGTATTTTCCATTACGGTCTTACCCCGATGGTTTAATACTTTAGATGATCTGTTTGTCTACTTCGTGTCGAAACTCTAAAAGTTATCGATTTGTGTTCTTCAAAAGAAACACATAACCATAACGTGATGCCACATCCGTTAAGGTCACGAAATATTCATATTCACATCTAGCATTGCTATATATGGGCCCACTTACTTCACTATGAATAGAGCTAACAGATCGGTGGCACTATTACTATTACCAAGTAAATAGTGTTTCAGGTACTTTACCTAGTAAACTAGATTCGTAGATTTTATTTGAATAGTCAAATCAGTCCTAGTACCCACTCTTCAAAAGCGTGGATATACGAGTCTTGTTTAATTGTGTCCCAGACAACAATGCCACAAATAAGTCTCTACTGATCAAATCAGTTTGAGCTATATATTTGTCATTTTATATATTTTGAGATTTTATTTATATTCAAAATATAAATTCTGTTACTCACATCTAATGTGTTTATCTTAATATCATTCTTTATATAATGAAACACTTTAGTGTTCAGTGTTTATCCGCAACGGATTAAACACTGATATAAAGATAATGTTTCTAGTCAAACTAGTTACATTATAACAGTTCCTAATTTAAGTATATACCCAAAAGGTAGTTCCTAAACTTAGGATTCTACGGTCGAAACAGCGACTTTCGTTCCCATTTCCGATTCGCAGATTAATCTCAGCTTGAAGTCAGTATCCTGCTCACAGCAGATTCTGAACATCAATCCATATATTTTATGTACCATACTAAGTATTTTAAAATCCAATTTTTACTAGTAATAGACATAATATTGACAAACATTCTTAAAGTCAGAGCCTTGCCCTTTCTTTAATTCCTTCGTGTCTGCCATATCCAAACGGCAGTCACTTTAGGATATGTCATTTACCTTCCCAGAAGATCATAATGATTTTGCCTTTGCCTTTCAAATATTTCAGAAGCCTTTGGCCAAGCCTTGGGTTTCTAGAATATTGAAGTATGGTGCGCCTTGCGCCACTTACCTAATTGCAAAGTTTGACTTTATCTCCTCGAGAATAGTCTTTAACCCCCCTCTAAGAGTTTTTTATTGCAACTTTAAAACTTCTTAAATCTAAACATAGATTTATGACACTATATCGAATTAAGCACTTAAGTTATCATCACATAAATCTTCCAAAGATTATGCTCTACTATTTGCTTAATTCTTGGCTTAGGCATAATAGGTTATTTTAAAAAAAAAGTAACTTATATTATTTCCAGGACCATCCTGAAATTATTCCCAATTTAAAATTATAGTCGTTTAAATACATTTTCACCTAGGATTATGTTTTAAACACTATTATTTCATTTATCTTGATTCTAATAGTCCAACTATTAATCAACGATTTGTGGTACTATGTATTATATTGATTATTATAGTCCAACTATACAATCAAATATAATTTAAATCAATTAACCTCAATTACATTGATTACTAATCCAATTATAAAATCAACTGAAAATTGAAATTAATTGATTCAAATATTTGATTACTATAATCCAATTATATAATCAACTATAATACAGTCCAACTGCTTATTAAAACAACAATTTAAATATTAGTCCAACTAACATTTAATTTATATGACGAATAATTTGAATGAGCGCGTATGGCAAGTAATTAAACGAATATTGCAAATTCAATTCTTGCCTCCCACTATTTTTCGGCGAACCTCTAACCCTCTGTTGAGTACTCGGGAAACCGTGTTTCCTAGTGGTCTAGGATCCCGTTAAATATCACACAATCTTGACTTTGGCCAACAAATTGTATGATAATTAACTAGGTAGATCTCTAAGATGAATTGGATCTCATCCAATTCCTAGATCCGGTAGGGAGACATCCAAGTCCGAAACACATATCTTATATATGCCAATACATCCAATGTATTACCTAACCTTTTTCCTCTAAACCATTAAGCCTTGGCTTTGGCACAACAAACTTAATGATTCTAGTCAAGCGCGACCCATTGACCATGGAAAGCTTCGTAATCAATGTCGATGGACAAGAAGTGGTCTTGACTTTGGCCAACAAACCACAACTTGGACAAGACACCAATATAGAACAAAACTCTCGTGATTCAAACACATCTTCGACGGACAAAGGGCTTGACTTTGGCCAACAACCCAATGCCAATCTCGGATCTTGAGTAAGAATCACTCAATGGAAGGAAAAACGCATGATATTTGATGAGGGTTTTTCGCGTGCAAATTGGCTACCATTTATTATCTTTGTTTAGGTCTCATCATCATACACCCTTAAACATGCATTCTAAACACATAATAAAGCGCATATGAAAATAAATAATAATGATATGCGGATGGATACTTAACACATTGATCCTAGATCAAATCTCTCCATTTCTCTCTCAAACTAGCACTTGTATTATTTCTACCCGTTACACTACACTTCTAAAGAAACCCATTTACATTGAGGGGAAGGTGAGAAGAGAATACAAAGAGAATAGAGGTGATAAGGCTGGACACGCAGGTCCAATTTAATAAATCGAATTTATTACAACAATTTCCAAAATTGCCCCCACCCGACTAATATCCATCCGATATACATTATTCATTCATCACAACCATGTATTCACACAAGCATGTTATCAATCAATCTAATCACATTAATTAATCTGATAATTAGTGATCATCCAATGTTCAAACAACGATTTGATTTTGTGCGAGTCAAACTCGTTTTTGCGAATAAGTACTCAAAGTACAAATTCTCGAATTAAATTAAACTACAACATTAAATCCAATTTTAATATGTATTTAATACTAATTCACTATTTAATTCCAAATTAAATATTACACTTTATTAATAAACCTTTTACGATTTAATTTCCAAATTTAATCGTTACGGGTCTCAAAGCTCGATTAACGTCCAACGTCAATTTAATTCAAGTCCAATGGGCTTTAAATTAATTTCTTTAAGGCATGGGCTTCGGCAACCAAAGCCCAATCAAGGAGTAACCCCATAAGCCCAGAAATCAATTTGGCCCATTAGGCCCAATTAAACTTTAAAGGTTATAAGTCGCATTTGGGCTTTATGGAGCGGTTTTGGGCCCAATTGGATCCAATCCAATTTGCCTAAACACAACTTTGTACAACAAAGCCCAATAAGCCCATTTACAACTTTAAAAGCTTAAATCCAATATTAAGGCTCATATAATTAAATTACCAAATTCCAAATTTCCAATTTAATTACCTAAAGTGTATATCATGATTAATCACCCAAATCAATATTTCCAAAATATCAAATTAGTCCAATTAATCATGTTCTTCATCATCATCAAATGTCCAACACATTAATGAAAAATCAAACCCATTAACCATGCTACATGTCTCGGCCAAGGGAGTTATTTCATGTCCAATTCGGTTTCAATCCAATTAATCCACAATCGACATTAAATCAACTTCCTGAATGATTTCATACACATCCAATGTCCAAAAATCAAAATCCAAGACTAAATAGGGCTTAAGCATTCGGCCACCATAAGCATTTTGGGGTTTTTGTTCAATTCAAAATTAAATCCAATTAAATCTTAAATTAACATCATCCAACATCATTACAACTCATCCAATGAATCAAAATGAAAAATTTCAAGAATCCCAAAATACCTAATGTATTTGGTCAATGGCATCAATTTCATCTCCCACTTGGCCTAAGCCAGTCACTCGAGTGTCTTACACCCGAACTATGTACGGTTCGCTCAAACTGCTGAGGAAAAGCTTTCGTCAGCGGATTTGTATGATTATCGTCTGATGCAATTTATTCGATCATCACATCGCCACGATGTATGATCCGAACGAATCAGATGAATAGTCAAAGTATATATCTGGATCGTTGATGAGACCATTAATTCTTTAGTCTGCGCTGTAGCCTAGCTCAGCTGCTAACAGAAGTATATCTAATCTAATTAGATTTGTTAATGACCCAGATGGCTTCTATTGCTGCCTCAGCCGCAGTAATAACCCGTATTTGTTGTTTATTCGGTAACAGTATCTTGCTTGGAAGATTTCCAGCTCACTGTTCCGTTATTCAAACTGTATAGTACCGCTATTTTTATCGGTTAGGAAACTTGCAGCAGTGATCTCAGTCACTTCAAGTTCTCCTTCTCCATAGTTTAAGACATCATCCTTAGTTCTCTAAGATACTAACAGATGTTCTTACATCAATCCAGTGACTATCACTTGGATTGACCTGTTTGTGAATCTATATGCTCAAAGCATATGAGACACCAGATCGCGTACATTTTTCAATGTACGAGTTCTCAGAGAGTGTTAACAACTTTAAATCTATCCCAGTAGATCTTTATTCCTAGAATAAAGGTTGTTTCTCCCAAGAATTCTACGGAGAGTTTTCATGAAAGCCAAGCTTTCACCGATTATAATATGGGAATATCATTTCCAAGAAATGACAAATCATCATTATTTAGGACATCATTGTCAGTGCGCTCCCACTAACCTCCTTATATACATAAGAATCATATGCGTTTTGAATCAAATCATACACCATTATGATTACATCAAAACGATAGTTCCAAGAACCTAATGCTTGCTTCAATCCAAACATGGATCGAATAACCTGCAAACCTTGTTTGCTAGTTTTGGTATGATAAAACCGTCAGGATATTATAAACATCCTCCAAAGAGGTTTCCGTTTAAGGAAAGCGATTTTGACGTTCAGCTGCCATATTTCATGAATGAAACATGCAGCATCATCAAGTATTATCCCAATGGATTTAGCTTAGTACGTTGGTATGTTGCCTTCCATTTCAGACTCATGGCACTTTGCCATAATAGGGAGTCGATACCTTGTATCACTTCCTCACGCGTAGTCAGTTCATATTTCTCAACAAGATTGACATCTTTATGAGGTGAGATCAGAAACCCATACCCCAGGTTATTTTCTGACTCTCTCCGACCTATGCGGTTCTTGTGTATTCGAAGATTACTGGTACAGTTTCATCCTTGATGAACTGTTTGTGTTCCATTAAGGACTAGGTGCCTTGAACAGTATTACTCCGATTTTCATCGAGTTTTACTATCCTCCCACTTATCACTGTATATCGGTATTACTCTTAGGAAAAACGCATGGTGAGCAACAATTACATTGTTCTCATGTGAGATGTATAAGTACTATAATTTGGTTTCCTTAGGACAACCTACAATTAGGCACTTATCCAATTTGGGTTCTAGTTTGGTATCATCCAAACATATGCCTAGCATTCCCAAATCATCAAGTGTGAGAAAGCCCAGCTTCTTCCTGTTCATATCCAATATGAAATCTGTCAAACAGATTTTCATGGAACCTTATTCAAAATAAGTATTGCACTGTTAAATGCTTATCCCTTTGAAGGAAAATGGTAGCTCAGAGCGACTCATGATTAACCTTATCATGTCTAACAAAATTTGGTTTCTCCGTTTGGACACACCGTCAAATTGACGTGTTCCAGGAGGAGTCCTCATTGAAAAAATACTATACTCTTTCAAGTATTTGAGAAACTTACTGCTTAAGTATTTTCATCATGGTCAAACCGTGATGGTTTTAATACTTTAGCCGATCTGTTCGTCTATTTCGTGTCGAAACTCTAAAAGTTTCTGATTTGTGTTTCATAAGAAACATATAACCATAACGCGATGCCACATCCGTAAGGTCACGAAACATTCATATCCACCTCTAGCCTAGCTAGACATGAGCCCACTTGCTTCACTATGAATAGGGCTAACAGATCGGTGGTTCTTGCACTTTCACCAAGTAAAAGGTATTTTAGGTACTTTACCTAATAAACTAGACTCGTAGACTTTATTTGAGTGGAATCAAATCCGTCCTAGTATCCAATCTTCAAAAGTGTGGATATACGAGTCTTGTTTAATTGTGTCCCAGACAACACTGCCACAAATAAGTCTCATCTGATCAAATCAGTTTGAGCTATTTGTTTGTCATATTATATGTTTGAGATTTATTTATTTCAAAATAAAATATTGTTATTCACATCTAATGTGTTTATCTCAATATCATTTTTATAAAATAAAACACTTAGTGTTCTAGAATATAAAGGTATACTCGCAATGAGTTATACTCGATATAGAGATAATGTTTTTAGTCAAACTAGTTACATTATAACAGTTTCCTAATTTAAGTACACACCCAAAAATGGTAGTTCCTAAACTTAGGTATCTACAGTTGAAACAGCGACTATCATCCCGTTTCCGATTTGCAGATTAATCTCATTTGAAGTCAGTATCCTGCTCACAGCAGATTCTGCACATCAATGCATATTTATGTATCACACTAAGTATTTAAAATCCAATTTTTATACTAGTAGTGAACATATTTATGACAAACATACTTGAAGTTAGAGCCTTGCTCGTCTTCAATTCCTTCATGTCTGCTTTTCCATACGGCAGTCATGCTTCAATGACTCTGTTTGCCATAATTTAGGCAGACATCTTGGGATATGTCCTTTATCTTCCTAAAAGATATAATGATTTTTCCTTTGCCATTTTCTACATTCTTAGAAGCCTTTGGCCAAGCCTTGGCCTTCTAGAATATTGAAGTAAGATGCGCCTTGCGCTATTTGCCTTATTGCAAACTTTGGTTTTGTCTCCTTGAGAATGGCCATTAACTCTCCAAGAGTTATTATTGCAATTTAATACTTCTAAGATCTAAGAATAGATCTATGAAGATCCTTCAATTTCTTCATCATACTTTAAGGATCTAATCCTTAGTTCTGATTAGGAAATTAAGGAGAGTCTTTATGGCAAGCATAATGGATTAAACATTAAAGTTATCATCACATGAATCTTCCAAAGATCATGCTCTACTATTTGCTTAACTCCGGCTTAGGCCTAAGATGTTATTTTATCAAATAAAGTAACTTCTTAGTTTCAGGACTATCCTGAAATTTATTCCCAATTGAAAATTAAAGTCGTCTAAACACATTTTCCATAGGATAATGTTTTAAACACTAATATTTCAATTTAATCTTGATTCTAATAGTCCAACTATTTAATCAACGATTTCAGGTACAATCTAATGTAATGTTTACTATAGTCTAACTATATAACTTATTACAATTTCATTGGTTAAAATCAAATATATATTGATTACTATAATCCAATTATATAATCATTATAAATGATTGGTAAAATCCAAATATATTGATTACTATAATCCAATTATATAATCAACTATAATTGAAGGGTAAAATTCAAATATATATTGATTACTATAATCCAATTATATAATCAACTATAAATGAAGTAGTTTGAATACACTCTAACTGTTAAATTAAAACAATTATTAAATATTAGTCCAACTAACATTTAATTTATTTGACGAATGATATTTGATTGAGCGCGTATGGCAAGTATCTAAACGAATATTGCAAATTTAATTCTTGCCTTCCACTATTTTTCGGCGAGCCTCTAACCCTCTGTGGAGTACTCGGGAAACCTAGTTTCCTAGTGGGCTAGGATCCCGTTAAATAACATACAATCTTGACTTTGGCCAACAAATTGTATGATACTTACCTCGGTAGATCTCTAAGATCAATTGGATCTCATCCAATTCCTAGATCCAGTAGGTGGACATCCAAGTCCGCAACATATATCTTATATATGCCAATATATCAAATATATTACCTAACCTTTTTTCCTCTGAATCAACTAAGCCTTGGCTTTGGCACAACAAACTTAATGATCCCAGTTAAGCGGAACCCATTGACATGGAAAGCTTCGTAATCAATGTCGATGGACAAGAAGTGATCTTGACTTTGGCCAACAAATCACGACTTGGACAAGACACCGATATGGAACAAAACTCTCATGATTCAAACACATCCGCAATTGACAAAGGTCTTGACTTTGGCCAACAAACCAATGCCAACTTTGGATCTTGAGTAAGAATCACTCAACGGAAGAAAAAACGCTTATTAATATGTTTTGAGGGTTTTTCGCGTGCAAATTGGCAACCAATTTATTATCTTTAATTAGGTCTCATCATCATACACCCTTAAACATGCATTCTAAACACATAATAAAGCGCGTATAAATAAATTAATTAATAATGATATACGGATGAATATGTCACAAATTGTTCCTAGAACAAATCACTCCATTTCTTCTCCCCGACTAGAACTATTCTAACTTCTACCCAATTACAAAATACAATAAAGAAACCTCATTTACATTGAGTGGAATTGGTGAGAAGAGAAATACAATGAGAAAGGAGATAAAAGGCTGGACACGCAGGTCCAATTTAAATAAATTCTAAATTTATTACCAAAATTGCCCTCGCCCTTCTAATATCCATCCGATATACATTATTCATGCAATACATTCATGTATTCATACAAATCATTTTATTCAATCAATCTAATCCAATTAATTAATCTTTGAATTAATGACCATACAATGTTCATACAACGATTTGATTTGCGTGAGTCAAACTAGTTTAAGAATAAATACTCAAAGTAAGTATTCTTGAATTATATTGAACTACAACTTTAAATCCAATTTATTTGTATTCAATACTAATTCTAATTTTAATTCCAAATTAAATATTTACACTTACTTATAAGCCTTAAAGACTTGGATTCCAAATCCAATCTTAAGGGTCTCAAAGCCCCAATAACATCCAATGTCATTTTAATTAAAGTTAAATGGGCTTTTAATTGATTCTTAAGGCATGGGCTTTGGCCATAATGGATCAAACCCAAAATGCCAAGGCCCAATAGGAATCACCCTATGCCAATAAATCAATTTAGGCCCATTAGGCCCAATTAAATTCTTTAAAGGGCCAATTGATGTATTTGGACCTTATGGAATTGGTTTTGGGCCCAATTGGATCCAATCCAAAATTCCAAAACCAAACTTAGTCAAACCAAGCCCATTAAGCTCAAATACACACTTTTAGCCCAATTCATAATTAAAGGCTTATTAACATAATTATAATATTCCAAATATCACAATTACTTTAATTAAAGTGTATTAGCCATGATTAATTAATTAAACTCAATATTTCCAAAATACCAATTAACTTAATTAATCATGCTTAATCCATCAATTCATGCTCAACACAAATTGAAGCCAAAACACATCATTTCATGCTCAACACAAATTGAATCCTAAATTCATCATTTCATGCTCAACATGCTCTTTGATTTTAACATAAACATTATTGACTTTGATTCTAATCTAATCAAACCAACCATCAACATTTAAACATGCATTTAAACACATCATTTCATGTTATAAAAATCAAAAAACTGCAGTCCCATGCATTGCAACTTTCGGCCTCACTAAAAAAAAATAATTTTTGATTCATTTGATTTGTTTCAAATCTAATCATGCATAACTCTAAGTTATCATATTCTAAGCATGCTCAAAGCATCAATTTGAAAGAATCATGTTCAAAACATAAAAGCCCCAAATTTTAGTCTCATGAACCCTAAAATTTTCATGCTTAAAACCTGGCTCTGATACCATTATTAGTGTTCCTAGAACATGCCAAGGATCTAATAAGCATGTAAAGGTGTTCATAAATTCAAAATAAGTTGCGGAATATACTTACAATGAACGGATTTGAGCTTTAAAATTTTGAGAAGAAGAACTCCAAGATCCTTCCTTTGTTGATGATTCCAACTCTTGAGTAAGTTTCCCTATCACCTTAGTTGATTTCTCCAAGTGCTAGCTTTGTTGATTTTGCAACAAAATCAAAGAGAGGGGGAAGCCTAGTTCACGCCCATGGTGAGAGTATTAGGGTTTTTTCATTTTACAAAATGTGTTACAAGTGTGTAGTGTGAAGAGAGAGAGAAGGCTTTTTGGTTTTGTTAAAATGTTTTACCCTTTTACCCAAAACCATGTAGTTGGGGTAATTTGGTTTCACCTAAACCAAGTGGTTGGAAAGTAAGTGGTTTTGGCATAAATGCCAACTACCCTCCCAACTACCACATTAAAGTGGGCCCCACATTTGAATTCAAAATTCAAATATCTCTACGAACATTTGTTGCGGCTCGGTTCCGTTTAATCCAATTAAACGAACTTTCGTCGCTAAATAATTAAATCTAATTTAATTAAAAATAATGATTCTCGTAAATATATTACGAACGTCGTCTACGAATTAATTCTAAATTAATTCGTTCGTTCGTATTAAAGTCCAACTTTAATTTCGTAATGAAATCCAATTCATATTAATATATTCGATATATTAATTTTAGCCAATACGAATAAATTAAATAGAAAAATCAAATTTAACTATTAATTTTATTTTACCGATTAATTCCAAATTAATCGAGTTCTCTCTCTTCCGAACACATTTAATCCCAGATTAAATAATAACTAAATTAATCCCAGATTAATTTTCTCCATCTTAATTAATCCCAGATTAATTCTCTCTCTTAATTAATCTTAGATTAATTCTAATTTAAATCAACTGTCATCGGTGAATCTTTGGGAAGCGACCCAAGATATCCCTGGATATATTGGCAGTAAATACGGTTATCGGATTATCCGAATACGTGCGTACCTCGTACCACGTGCTTATCGATTTACAAGACATGGTTGGCTTCTAGCAAAGCACCGTGCCTACCCAATTCTCCAGAAATATTCTTACTGGAATATATAATCTATGTCAGGCATAGTATACGTAGTATTGCGTATTGCGATCCAGTATCAGATTGTCACGTGCTAGGCCTGGGGCTGGAATGTGTCTGCCCCGTACGAAGCACATGTCGGATGTCTGGTAACTAGTCTCTATAATCAGATGAACATGACCTAGTCATATAATCCCGATGACTGCAGTACTTAAGAGCACTAGTTCCGTATCCTACGTGACATCATCTCCACTATGACTGGAGTGATACTTCAGTCTTGACATCACACCCAATACACTACGATTCTCAATATACCTAGCAGAGGCTTACACAGAACCGGTTAAAGCCCTGGACGACCAAAACTAAAGCATACCGATTGTCGCAAGTATTAGCGGTGCAAGTCTCAGGTTAAGACCAAATACACCTACCCTGATTTCGGACTTCCATAGATACATAGTCATACTACCAATGGAATTCCGAGGGGTCTATCCAGAGCGAAGCTGTTTTCCGTACCATCGGTAAAACACAACCTCCTATTACACTTGCATGAGTATCCTATACCCAAATATATGAGAACTATGCCGTTATGATCTCACATAACGCGCACAAGTGTAATACTAGTCTATTCCGCATTATCGATGTCCAATCTCGATAATACTATGACTAGGGATATTTAATGATTAATCCTTCGAGGACTGATACTGTCTCATATCATCTCAATCCGGGAACTAATCATATGGACCTACTATCATTTATACATCTAGTTGATCTAATCACAAATGATAAGAGTGCAATCTCTTTTGTCACATAGTTAATTTGTACAACAACACCATGATCTGTACAAATAGTGACGATATGGGTCATAATTGTCCAACACTGTGTTGGCTGCTATGAAGTGAGTGAGGATTGCTCGGCAACGTGAGGAGTTGAAATGAAGGGGACTGTGTGCTGTGAAGTGGGCAATAGGTAGACGTGTGCATGCGAGAGGGAGGAGGTGTAATGGGTGTTCATATGAAGCAGGCTGGCAGTGGTGTGGTGCGTGCAGTGGGGTGTTATGCGCTGAAGGGCTGGTGGACGTGAAGCTTTGGTGGCTGCCGAGTGTGTTGAAGTTTGTTGGCTTTTCTTAAAGGGCGTGAGGGGGCTGAAGCGTTCTTGTGTGTGGGCTGTTTTTAGGGTTTTGTGGCTCAGTCGATGAGGCTGCAGTTTGTGCGTGAGAAGGCTGGGCTATGTTGCGTGAGAAAGGCTTGAGGTGGCTGTTGCGTGATGATAGAGAGGGCCGTGTGATGTGTCTTGTTATCATGGCTTATGTGAATGCAAGGGGACGTGTTGCATGGAGAAACCAACGAGAACCAAACGCCCTTAGCTAGACTCAATCCACGTGAACCCTTCCTAGCTAGAGAAATACATATGAAACCCTAGCTGTTCACGCCCTTCCCCCTTGCCAACACGTCCCTTTGCATTCACATAAGCCATGATAACAAGACACATCACACGGCCCTCTCTATTATCACGCAACAACCACCTCAGGCCTTTCTTTCTCACGCAACATAGCCCAGCCTTCTCACGCATAAACTGCAGCCCCATGCACTGAGCCACAAAACCCTAAAAACAGCCCACACACAAGAACGCTTCAGCCCCCTCATGCCCTTTAAGAAAAGCCAACAAACTTCAACACGCTCGGCAGCCACCAAAGCTTCACGTCCACTAGCCTTCAGCGCATAACACCCCACTGCACGCACCACACCACTGCCAGCCTGCTTCATGTGAACACCCATTACACCTCCTCCCTCTCGCATGCACACGCCTGCCTACTACCCACTTCACAGCACACAGTCCCCTCCATTTCAACTCCTCATGTTACCGAGCAGCCCTCACTCACTTCACAGCAGCCAACACACCCCCTCTCGCCACTGCTCACTGACCAAGCGATCAAAGCCCACCTTCACGCACAACACCTGCCCTCAAACTCCTCTTCATGCACGCCCATGATCAGCCATGCATGTAGGACCAGTTCAGCCCTTCAACCGGACCCCCTTCACGCCCATTTGCCAAGCGCAAGCCACATGTGCCTTCAACCAACAAACACCTCACAAGCCTTCACGCTACACCCTTCCAATGTAAGCCACTTGCAATTTCAATAGCCAACAAATTCACGCGAACAACCCCATTTGCGCCTAGCCATACACTCACGTATAAACTCCCTAGCCTGCACCCTTTAATCAACGCCACAGCCCACTGAAAACATGCCCTTTTTTATCACCGAAACTGCTTGAAATCTGCCTGAAAATTGCCATCGAAACAGCCGCAAACTAACCACCATAACTGCTCCAAGATCATCCCGTAATACCGTAAAGCATTCACCAAAATAACAGCCAAAAACGACGACCAAAGTAGCCGAAACCAAGACAGAAAACAGTCCCAAAATCATCCAAAACAGAGAAAACATCGAACCCGAGAAAACAGTGGGAATGGTTAACAGTGAAAATAGTAGAAATAGCGGACCAGGGAAAACAGTAGAAATGATAACCCTTCCGACACCGTGAAATGCACTCCCGAAAAGCGACTTAAAAGGTAAGACCTGAGGGCACCCCTTTTATTTATTATCCTTTATTTTTAGTTATTTTATTACTTTATTTCGCATGAGTATTGTGGATTAGTGTATGATGTGTGATTTCCGAATGAATGGAATATGTGTTCTCTCTTGTGGTATATTGGATGGAAACCCGGACATAAATTTCGTAGCCGAATCCGAATGGATGGTATTATGGTTTGCACTCGGGATACAATGCCCCGTACCACTTGAGAGATTCACATATTTCATTTCATCCAAACTTGTATTTAAGCATGATTAGGCCGTTAGGAGGTTATTTTTATTTTCAGTATGATTTAGTTTTAGTACGTTATTTTTATGCATGATTTAGTCATTTACCTTTCGCAATAGGAATTTAATTTACATTATGTTTAGATTGTTATTTATTCAACATGTTTATTGTGTGATATTGTATGTTTGTCGTTATGAGAATTTACTTTTAAATCATACAAACTTACATTTAAGCTGTATATGAACTTAGATGTAGATTACTTTTGCAAATGTATATTGAGTATATTTGATTATAATTGCACAAATCCGTTCATTACAAGTGACATAAGTAAGGGACCATTCCGAACCCAACGGTTCTTCCCTTGCGAGTGGTGAGTGCGGCTTTAAATCATTTTCCCCGTTCACACCAGATAGCGACTCCTTTATTCTCCGGTTTAGTCCCACGCGGGCTACTCCATACTCCCAACCGGGCCGCGAGCCCGGAACAGCATCGCAGATTTCTGTGTTCTACAGTCTACTGTAGGACACAAAAACTGGGCGACGCATGCTGGTCTAGGCTCGTGGCCTAGTTAGGAGTACGGTGTAGCCCACGGGGTACTAAACCGGAGAATAATGGAGTCGCCACCCAGTGTGATCCGGGAAAATAATTTAAGGCCGCACTCACGCCTTGCAAGGGAAGACCTTAAACTGTTGGGTTCGGAATGGTCCCTTACTTATGTCACTTGTAATGAAAGGATTTGTGCAATTTTAACCAAATCTACTCAACATATATTTGCAAAAAGATAACCTACACCTAAAATCGTATACGGCTTAAATCTAATTTTGCATGCTTTAAAAGCTAGTTATCATAACGGCAAACAAATGATATCACACAACAAACATGTTGGACAAATAACGATAAACATGATGTGAATTAAACTCCTATTGCGAAAGAAAATAACTAAGTCATGCTAAAAAAATAAAATAATCTCCTAATGGCCTAATCATGCTTGAATACAAGTTTGGATGAAATGGAATATGTGAATCTCTCAAGTGATACGGGGCATTGTATCCCGAGTGCAAACCATAATACCGTCCATTCGGATTAGGCTACGGAATTTATGTCCGGGTTTCCATCCAATATACCACAAGAAAGAACACATATTCCATTCACCCAGAATCACATCATATACTAATTTACAATGTTCATGCGAAATAAAGTAAATCACATGCTTTCTAAATCACTAGTTCATGTGAGGAAAATAAATTACATACTTTCTAAGTCACTAGTTCATGCGAGGAGGAAATAAGTAATATGCTTTCTAAATCACTAATTCATGTGAGGAAAATATATACATATGCTCTCAGGTCTAACCTTTTGTGTCGTCTCTGGGAAGTGCATTATACGGCCGTCGGAAGGGCTAACACTCCGTGACTCTCCGGTTCGATGGTTCGATGTTTTCCTCCGCTGTTTTTCTATTTTGTTCGCTGTTTCCATTTTGTTTCGCTGCGATTTCCGTTGTATTTTCTGGTCACTGCTTCAGGTGTGTTAAGGGGATGTTTTGTGGTGGTTTGAGGGGTATTGGGCAGCTCTTTTATATGGTTATTCAAGGATTTCCAAGTACAGTTTTTTGTTCACTGTTTTGACGATTTTGGCCACTGTTTTGGGTGTAATTTTTTTTAATTATCAGTTTGGAGGGTAGGAAGGTGGGTCTTCAGTGCAGTTTTGTAAGGGTATTTGCGCGTGTTCAGGGGCTGGTTTGCAGGGGTTGATTGGCATGAGCAGTGGGCTACAGTGAGGGGTGTTTGGCGTGAGCAGTGGGCTGCTGTATATGGTAGTTTAGGCGTGAGAAGTAGGGGCAGAATGAGGGTTGGTTGGAAGTGTTCAGGGGCTGGTTTGGGGTCTTGAATTGGCGTGAGAGAGGGCTGCAGTGAGGGGTGTTTATCGTAAGCAGTGGGCTGCTGTATATGGTAGTTTAGGCGTGAGCAATAGGGGCAGAATGAGGGTTGGTTGACGGTGTTTCAGGGGCTGGTTTAGGGTCTTGAATTGGCATGAGAGAGGGCTGCAGTGAGGGGTGTTTGGTGTGAGCAGTGGAATGGCAGAATGTTGCTTGGTGTGGATGCTGGTTATTTATTGCTGGATTGGCGTGGCCTTAGAAGACTAAAATGGGGTCTGAATGGCGTGAACAAGGGGAGTCTTTGTGATGTGTTTGTGTTACGAAGATGCTAAGTATGTGCTAGTGTTCCAAGAGAGCAAATGGTTCTTTATATAGGCAAATGAGGGGGCATCCATTGGGTAGGCTAGCATTAATGGACATCATTAATTAGGATGGCATGCTTTGTTGAAAATGGAAGGATGATTGGTGGTTTCTTTTGACTTGGAGGGGGTGACATTAATTAGGAGGTGGCTTTGTCAATGGTGTGGGGTTAGTGAATTAAATGGCTTGGAAAATGAAGGGTAAGGTAGATTTGAGGTCAAATGTGTGGGGTATGCATGGTAGAAGGTTATTTTGGTTGTTTGAATAGTTAGAGGAGAGGTAATTGTGTGTAATGGGCGTGGGCCTTGGTGTTGGTGGGCTTGGTGTGTGATTTGGTTGGTTTTGGTGGGCTTATGGGCATGGGTTTGGTGTTTGGGCCAAGGAAATGTTGCAACGGAAATCCAACGGACAAATCCAAAGCTAAACGAGCGAATCAAATCCAACAAAACATCAATTCTCAATTATTCCCTTCCGGCGTCCGTTTCTCGCGACTTCCATGACATAAAAAGGTAGTGCCTCCGTTGGAGGCTCATCATCGGGACTTATATGCAAAAATGCAGTGCCTATAACCGTAAAATATGGTTTGGTTCAGTTTTTAGCGAAAACCGAACCAAACCGAACCGCGCCCACCCCTACTACCAACTATTAGGAACCAATCATGTGTCATTCAGTATTCATCCCAACGAATACCCACATGTTTATATGGGTTTCCCTTGTTCATGGTCTATTGGGTTAGACCATTAAAACTCCAGTTCCAATATAGGACAAGTGCTAGTCTTATAAGTTATAGGAATCCGACCAAATTCCAAAACCAACGACTATGAATATATATTTTAAAAATAGTTTATAATAGTAACAATATCTCAATTTTACACAACACCTAGTGTCCAATACTACTATATGACTATTTTATAGTCGGTGTCATTAAACCAATATGCACTAAGAAATAATGACACAATAAACTTATCATTAACAAAATTGAAATTAAAATATAATTATCTTAATGTAATCAGAACACTATTTCTTATGTATATACGATCAACCCTAGGTGATCGACTTTGGCCAAAGTCTTAAGAATCGTGACTGATAAACATAGATATCTAAACCTTTTATGGTAAACATACAGGCCGACAGATCATATCTTGATACATATAATTAACCGGTGCATCAGTTTACACCCAACGAACATCTAGCGGTCAGACTATGAAAGGTCTCTGATATAAATGGCATCAAAGTGAGAAGGATCACGCAAAAAGTTAATGATATCCTATAGTCAAAGGATGACATATGCTACTCGAATCAAGGAGATTCTTATTGACGGTGGTGTGTACTACCAACTATTAGGAATCAATCATGTGTCATTCAGTAGTCGTTCAATGAATACCATATGCTTATACGAGTTTCTATTGCTCAAGGTCCATTGGGTTAGACAATTAGAACTCCAATTCAAATATACGACAAGTGCTAGTCTTATAAGTTATAGGAATCCGACAAAATTCCAAAACCAATGACTATGAATATATATTTTTAAAATAGTTTATAATAGTAACACTATCCCAATTTTGGACCACACCCAGTGTCCAAAATTACTACATGACTATTCTAAAGTCGGTGTCATTCTCAAAATATAAACATATTAAACCAATATGCACTACGAGGTAATGACACAATAAAATTTATCATTAAAAAAATTGAAATTAAAATATAAATATTTTTTAAATACATAATAAAATATATTGTACAATGCATTATTCGGATTGACGCTCTAACCACCAACTCCAACAAACTCCCACTTGTTTAGTGCCAATCTGGATGGTACCGAAGTCCCATCTCCTCCACATGCTTATCGAAAAAAATTGGAGGTAAGGTTTTAGTAAGCGCGTCTGTTATGTTGTCTTGTCCTTGAACCTTTAAGACCACTATGTCTTTTCGTTTGAAAATTTCTCTTATCACGCGATATTTTCTTTCCATGTGTTTAGAATTGGAATGCGCTTTAGGCTCTTTAGCCTGTGCAATGGCTCTGCTATTATCACTGTAAACTGGGATCGAATCCTCAATACTAAGCATAATGCCTAGTTTTGTGATAAAATTTCTAATCCAAACAGCTTCTTTTGCAGCGAATCTGCTATAAATTATGCCTCGGTGGTGAAATCAACTATAGAGATTTGTTTTGAACATCGCCAACTAACTGAACTGTCATTAAGGGTAAATATGTATCTGCATGTAAACTTTCTATCATCATGATCTCCTTGGAAATCGAATTCTATCTAACCCTTAAGTTGTAGCACATATTCTCCATAAATTAGAAACTTATCCTTAATACCGTTAAGGTATTTTAGGAAATGTTTCACAACTGTCCAATGCTTATTACCCAGACCATATTGATATCGACTAGTCTTTCTAAAACCGAAACTAATTTCGGATCATATACATAGCATAACATATATAACGCTTCTAATATAAGTAGCATATGACAAGTTGGACATTCTAACACCCTCTTCCTCAGTATAAGATTCCATTTTCTTCAAAAGATGTATGCCGTATCGAAATGGTATATTGACTGCCTTGCAATTTGTAAACTCGTACCTTTCTAACATTTTTCTATGTACGTTGATTACAACGGCCCTATAAGCTTCATTTTTTTTATCCCGGTAGAGCCTTATCCCACTATATAGGAAGTTTCAACCATGTTTTTTAAGGATAAGTTCTTCCAAAGGTCGGCTTTTACACTTTTCATCAATATTATATCATTTCGAATGATAAGAGTACCGTCTACATACAATACAATGAATAATATCATGCTCCCACTAACTTTCTTATAAACACAAGGTTCTTCTTCATTCTCGATGAATCCAGATAATCTAATTATCACATCAAAATGATGATTCCAGCTTCGGGGTGTCTGTTTAAGTCTATAAATAGACTTCTTGAGCTTACAAACCAAGTTTGAAGTCTCAATGGATACGAAACCCTCGAATTGTTTTATATAGATCGCCTCCTCAAGGAATCCATTTAGGAACATGATTTTCACATCCATATATTATATCTCATAATCGTGATATGGAACAATGACTAAGAGTATCCTAATAGATTTTAACATGGCGACTGGTTAAAATGTTTCCTCATAGTCAATCCCAGGATGTTGAGTGCAGTCTTTTGCTACTAGTTGGACTTTAAATGTTTCCACCTTTCTATAGGGCCCACACTTTCTTTTATAAACTCATTTACGACCAATAGGTTTAACTCCTTCAAGAAGCTTAACCAAGTCATAGACATGATTTTCATGTATATAATCCATTTCGGATTTCATGGCTTCTTACCAATTTCTTGAATTCATATCCAATATTGATGTTTTATACATGGTCGGATCTGTCTTCTCCAAGAGGATGACATCGAGGCTCGCATTAGACCTAAAAAATAGTCTTTGTGGTGGCCTCAACATCTACTTGACCTACGTAGAACCTGTGTCGATGATCCTTCACCTAGTTGGATCTCTAGTTCCATCTCAGGTTCTTTTATGTTAGAATCGAACTCATCGAGTTCAATCTTTCTCCAATTCTCACTTTCTCTCAAAATTTTCTTTTCAAGAAAATTGAAAAAATGAGCAATAAATACATTTCACTATTTATAATCGTAGAGCTAACATCCCAAAAAAAATTCAGGATATCAAATAAACCTGAATTTATACCCCATTGGTGCTTGTTTATCCCAATGTGCTACTCTAACGGATGCGAGACAACCCCAAATCTTTAAATATATAAGACTTGGATTTCTACCATACCCTATCGGCTATGGGGTTCAAGAAATAGTTTTCAATAGAAATCTGTTCAGTCTGTGGGTAGTAGTAAGTGAAGCTTAACCCAAAGGTAATATGAAAGATCTGTATAACTAATCATAGATCGCACTATATTTAATATAGTACGATTTCTTCGCTCAAACTCACCATTGTCTTCAGAAGTTCCAGTGAGTTATATTGGGCGAGAATCACATTCTCCCTTAAATAACATCAGATTTCTTCATTCATATATTCACCACCTCGATCTGATCGAAAGCACTTGATGAATTTCCTAGTTTGTTTTTCTACTTCATTTCAGAATATTTTGAACTTGTAACATCACCCTTCAAGAGACAAGTGATGGATCCTCACCAGCACCCCAAGCCTCTAAATACTACATAACATCCTCTAATATGTTTTATATTATACTAACATTATTGACTCATACTTAACTATTTCATATTCCAATTAGTTGAAAAAGAACAATTTATTAATATTATGACAAGTCTATGTATTGTATCTTTTATTATATACTATTAGAATTAACTCATACCAATATATATGGATTATAGGTGAATGTGACTAACAGATTTTACTGATCGACTAGTCATTGCAGTAACTTCTTTTTTTCCTCGATCTTGGACACATGAACAACTATGGTTTACCAAATGTATCTACCTGAAAAACTGAAGACTTGAAAAGAGTGAGTTACGGGAAATCAATGAATAGAGCTATTAAATAATAAAACGACGAGTAGTAGGTAACATTAAAATCATTATGTAAGTCTCAAAAACTATAACTTTTAATCCAAAAACCTCATATCTTGATTCTCTATTGAAAATCATTTGAAAATAGATCAATCAGAAAGTGATTTATAAAGGGGATCAACTATCAAAATGTTTTATATTAAAATCACATACCAGTCTGAGAACTTATTTGAAAAACTGATATATATAAAATCTGATTTGAAAAACTGCTCTGTAAAACCGATCTCTAAAACTGACGTATGTGGACATTAAGTATTGTCATCCGCCCACACGCCGAACTAGCACTCAAGAATGTCGCATATCAAGTTGGTAGGGATCCAATGGGTTTACATATCACCATCCTCTAGTCCTGTAACTATAATGCTACATGTGCATATATTCTTTGTATTTTTCAATTCCATAGTTCGTCAATTCAAAAAATAAAATGTAAATCATATCTATGAAAATCAAATCACACTATATCTGATATCAACTCATCAAAATCATGTATACCCAAAGTCACAATATTCATAAAAATCTCATAATCTATCTTAAATCACATAGAATCATAAAAACGTTAAGTCTCAAATATAGCTCGTATAAAATTTTTAACGTTAAGTCTCAAATAAAGAAATAAAGAAATTAATCAAATCTGAAATCAAGTACTCCACTCACAGTGCTACGGTGAATAGAGAATACTTCATGGCTTAGGTGAATGTCGGGAGTCCTCGTACCGATCTATAGACAATATAACTGATAAATTCTATAACTTGGATTACTTTCGTAAGGCACAAAAGAAAATGCAATGCATAGACTCTCATTCTCCTTGAACATTAGAATTATCTAGGGTACCTTCAAATTTTATGGACCTAGGTTTAGAGTTGCGCAAGTATGGCCGCGGAAACTTAAGCTTAACCTTGCAGCTGAAATTTTCACTGCTGTAGGCACTGCATTTTTGCATAAAGCCCAATGATGAGCCTCGTACGGAGGCACTACCTGATAAGTCGCGGAAGTCGCGGGAAACAGATGTCGGAAGGAAAAATTCAAAAATTAATTCCTTATCAAATTTAATTCATTTCTTTAGCCTCGTGTTCGCTTAGTTGATCTTTGTTTTAAATATTAGCCTCGGCCCAAAACCCCCGCAACCCTTAAAAGCCCACATACTCATACACGCCCATACAAAACCCATGCAACCCTTTTAGGCCTACACGCCCAAGCCCAATCCAAGACATTTTAATCACATGTCAAATTCCTCCAAATCCCCTTCCAAATTTAAAAATATTTTGAAATTCAATCCCCACCAAAATTACACAAATTCTTTCCCTAAATAACTTAATAAAATACATCCATTTTTTACATGATTTATTTCCTTACAAGATAAAACCCTAAGCACAACCCTAACCCTAGGACGAGCAAGTCGGGAATGGCAACAATCTCAACTCATGAACGGTTCAAAAATGAACCATCTCAACTCAAGTAACGGTTCAGGAATGAACCATCTCATATCAGTAACAGTTCGGGAATAAAGCCCACACTCAACACAGTACGGGAACAAAGCCCATTCTTTACGCAGTTTCGAGAATGAATCCTAGGGTCGTGGCCCACATTATCAGCAGTTTCGGGAATGAATCCCAGGGTCGAGGCCCACATTATCAGCAGTTTTGGGAATGAATCCCAGGGTCGAGGCCCACATTATCAGTAGTTTTGGGAATGAATCCCATGGTCGAGGCCCACATTATCAACAGTTTGGGAATGAATCCCGGGGTTGAGGCCCTTATTATCAACTCAGTTTCGGAATGAATCTCGGAGATCGAAGCATCTCATACAAGTAACGATTCGGGAATGAACCATCTCTCATCAAGTAGCGGTTCGGGAATGAACCACCTCTCAAGTAACTGTTCGGGAATGAACCAGGGGTCGAAGCACCTCACCAACAGATCAACTCAGTTCAAAGTATCTCAAAACAACAGGTAAGTTCGGCGACAGCTGGCGAACCAAGTAAGTAAAAATGCATGCATGACTTTGATAGGATTGTCACTGTCGCACACTACACAAGTCCCATCAAAGTGGAGGCGACTGTAGGCACTGTATTTTTGCATAAAGCCCAATGATGAGCCTCGTACGGAGGCACTACCTGATAAGTCGCAGAAGTCACGGGAAACAAATGTTGGAAGGAAAAATTAAAAATTAATACCTTATCAAATTTAATTCATTTGTTTCGCCTCGGGTTCGCTTAGTTGATCTCTGTTTTAAATATTAGCATCGGCCCAAAACCGCCGCAACCAATAAAAGCCCACATACTCATACAAGCCCATTCAAAACCCATGCAACCCTTTTAGGTCCACACACCCAAGACCAATCCAAGACATTTTAATCACATGTCAAATCTCTCCAAATCCCATTCTAAATTAAATAATATTTTGAATTCAATCCCCACCAAAATTACACAAATTCTTTCCCTAAATAACTTAATAAAATACATCTTTTTTTTACATGATTTATTTCCTTACAAGACAAAACCCTAAGCACAACCCTAACCCTAGCACACAACTATAAAAACATAACCTAACCAAACCCGAAGACTCTCTTCTCGGTAGCCACACACGTCCCTCACACTCATTCAAAAATAGCAGCCCCTCTCTTCTTCTAAAAAAAATCATCACACATTCTCTCTTCTCTCTACCTCTCGCCCTCTCTCCTATTTTCCTCAGAAACTCACGGCCTCTCTTATCTTCTCTCCACACTGAATCATAAACAACATAAAAATATAAACCCTAAACACGCAACAGCTCCCCCCATTTACCAAAGCCATTAACAAATGCCAAAACAAATGCACACACGTTAAAACCCTTAAGCCAAACCGACACACAGCGAGATCACAAAAATGTAAATAACAAGAAGCCACACGTAGCCTGATGAGTGGTATTTATATCACTATTTCCCACTCATTTAACTTAACATTTTGTATAGTTTCTTGAGTTATGTGAACGTTTTGATGTGTTTTATTGTTATTTTGCAGTTAAATAAAGTTTGGACAGCACTGGAGGCAATTTGGGGCAAAACCGGACAAAAATGCGTCAACAGGGATATTTTCGTCTCTTGCGCGTCGCGACGCTGGAACACTGCGCGCCGCGACGCCCAAGGTGACGTCAGCATGACGTCATCAATGACGTCATCACAATAATTGAGAATTAGCCGCCTTGACACGTGTCGCGTGTACAGTCAGCCGCCTTGCTACGTGTCACCTTCTCATTGTGCCACGTCGACGAATCCAGCGTCGCGACGCTGAACTGCTTGGCGTCGCGACGCGAGAACAGTGCCCGAACAGTGAAAAATTTTGCTATAAATAGAGGGCGAATTTTCAGTTTTTAGTACACCTTTTCTCACTCCTTCTATGTAATTAGGGAGTTTCTCTCTCTAGAATTTTCGTTTTTATTTTTTACTTTTTACTTTTGTAATAATTTTAATTACTGTTTGTAGTAATAATAATTTACTTTCTTTATTTTACAGTTTTTACTATTCACTATGCGGAGGTAACTTCCCTATGCTAGGGTGAAAGGTAATTATTTTACTATTGCTATTTAGATTAATCTCCCTTAAAAATAATATATTTACTATTTAAAATTCTGATTAATAAAGGAATACCGCTATATTGGTCGGTTGGTAAATTTATTTTAATCTGGTTTAAACCTGACTAATCAAGGAATACCGCTATATTGGTCGGTTGGTAAATTTATTTTCTGTTGGTTGAACCTGATTAATAAAGGAATACCGCTATATTGGTCGGTTGGTAAATTTATTTTGGTACCACCTTTATGGCTGGATTATGGACAAATATTACCACCTATATGGCTGGTTGGACTTAATTTGACTTAATTAGGATACCGCCAGATTGGTCGGTTGGTAAAATATTATCACAAAGTTTATATATTATTTTATGGGAGATATCTAAAT
>SKCR01054892.1:0-29427 GCA_019454045.1 Zanthoxylum bungeanum | reverse complement strand
ATGCCTGCATAACTGATATCAAATTGTGAGGTGCTACAATTCTATCTCCCTGATAGAATTTTACCGGTTTATCGGGATCATGTAGCGTAATGATCTTCTCAGAAAATCAAGTATTGCATGGTGCTTAGCTAGCCAATCCATTCCCAGAATGCCATCGAAGCTCAAAATACCCAACACCACTAAATCGGCATAAGACATGTACCTGTCAATGTCTATAGAACACTGCCTCACACCCTGTATAGCTTCTAAAAGGTCTCCTACTGGTGTAGCTATAATGATAGGGAAGTCTAAAGGCTCGATTCCCTACCCATCTGAGTGATAAAAAATGGTGCAACAAAAGAATGTGTAGCACTAGAATCAAATAACACCCTTACTTGTACAGAATCAATCAGCAATGTACCTGTGACCACTGCATTGGATGCCTGTGCCTTCTAGGGAGTAAGGGATACACCATGCCCTGAACTTTGCTGGAGGAAACATGTCCTCGATCACCAACTGATTTCCCCATTCCTCCTACTGTTTGTCCCCTACGCACTGGCCTCTGCTCCCCTCCTCCTACATTTCTATTAGGCTGTGGCAGGGGTGTAGTTGGGGCGACACTGGTAAGATGGCAATTGCTCTGCTGGTACCGAACAGTCTCTCTTCAGATGACCCATTTGTTCACACCGATAGCAACCTTTACTCCCAGATCTACAAGTCCCGGTATGAGCTCGCCCACCAATAGGACATTATGGTAGGGTTCGCCTAGGCTGGGCTACCGAATGAGAGGAAACTGCATAAGAAGCAACACTCTGAGCCGGCCTACGGTCCTTACCCCCTTGAACTGAACTCGTGTCTCTGCGTGCCGTAGGTGGAGCTGACATTTGCTGCTGTCTACTAGGGCCACTATACTACGGCCTAGTCCTCTCCTCTGACCTAGATTTCTTTCGGGACTCCCTCTCTACTTGTCACTCTTTAACCCGTACTTCAAATTGCAAAGCAGCATCTAGTACTTTGGTATAGGTAGTGGTCTATGTGAAATGAATGGAACGGAATAAATAATCTCAAAGCCCATTCACAAACCTATTCACCTTCATTCCCTCTATACTGATCAGATATGGGGCATAGCGAGACAATCGTGTGAACCGTATATCATACTAAGAAACTGCCATCTGTTCACCTTGTACCAGCTGTTCAAACTCTCGTGCTCTGGCATCCCTGATACTCTATGGTAAAAATCTAGATAGAAAGAACGTATTAAACTCAGCCCACGTCAGAGGAGGAGCATCTCGTCGCCGACCATCTCGAAATGACATAAACCATGTGTTGGCGACATCTCTCAACTGAAAACTGACTAACTTCATTGCTCCTCCACAGAACACCCCAAATCCGTGCAATCTGATCTGATTCCTCAATGAATCTACAAGGGTCATGGGAGGTCTCCACTCCCGAAAACGTGGGAGGGTGAAGCTTCCAGAAATCATGAAAAGATACCAGTAACTGTTGTCGCTACATAACCTGAACCGTTACTAGAGGTGGTTCATGTAACAGAACAGAAGGTCCGACTCGGTTGGTAGTAGGGTCTGGTATATTTGGAGAATCTACTGTTTGGTGAGCCATAGATACTCCTACTGCTAGTGGTGGTCTAAGAACGGTGGGTTCTGTAGCTCTCGGCTCTAGGCCTGGTGGTTGCGGCTGTCGAGTAATCAACTGGGCTAAAGCTTCTACTGACTACTGAATCTGCCGTAATCTCGCAACTACTGGTCATTGGGCTGGACCACTGGCGCAGCTCTACCTTCCCTCATAATACTTTCATGAACTGACTCCACTCATTGCCCCCTATCTGGCTCAGGGGGAGGTACTACTGATCTCTGATCCAGATTTATGCCTTGAGGCGCCCTACCACGCCTGGGCCTACCCCTTGCTCCGGTTCTTCCCTTGGGTGGCATAGAAATCAAAGAAATTAAGAGAGAAAAAGAAATGGTCAATTAAATATAAAGGAATTGTAAATGATTAGAATGAGACAAACCTCGAGACAAGGTTACTAGAGTGAACATCAACTTATATATAGTAGTACCCCGGGTATACCACTTATACAAGCCACTGCTACTCCCTCACTGCAGTCACTGACTCCCTAGACCATGCCCTAATACCATATTTGTAACATCCCCAATACGGGAATATTACCGGTAAGCAACAGATCACACTGTCGCATAAGCCTCTAACTCATGCATAAAGGGTACTTACTTTTATCTAAATATTATGCAATGTTTTACTCAATCACACATGAAACTTAACAACTTTTAGAAACTTAACTGCGAGATCATGTAATAAACATATGCATACATACATGTCTGAAAATATTTATAATATGTATACAACGTCAAATACATCTCAATGATGCAACAAAACGACATCCAGAAACTATATTCTATACGAACATAGGTCTGGTAAGGTGGACCCGATGATTAGTCACTGCAGTGTAACACTTGTCCTCGAACTCCAGTCTCCAAAAGTGGCACATGGCTCACCAAATGAAGAATCCTGCAAAAGAACTAGGAGTGTGGTGGGGGTGAGTCCTGAGGATCTCAATGAGGGGAGCTACAAAATAAAAAACGAAATTAGAATGTCTGTATGAAATCATTTATACTTAAAATGCTTCTGAAAGCTTTCCTTGAAAACTAATTCTTTTCTTTTAAACTGGAGAAAACCTTTTTCTGAAAACTTTCCTGTGAAAAATATCTCTGATACTGTGGGAAAAACTTGACGCATTGGGGCGTTACGTATCGCCGTCCCCCCATACGCCCAACTAGAACTAGAAGTGCAAATCCATGACTTTGGGGCGTTACATATCGCCGTCCCCCCATACGCCCAACTAGAACCAGAAGTGCAAATCAATGACTTTGGGGCGTTACGTATCGCCGTCCCCCGAAGCATGCCACTCTTGTCCATGAAACTGGTGGTCTTGGGGCGTTACGTATCGTCGTCCCCCAAGCCAATGAACTAGAGCTGGTAGTGCTGATCTATGCTACTACCTGACCTTGAAACTATGGTCTACGGGCATGCGTATCACTGTCCCTATAGCCCTGAACTACGTGCGCACATGGGCTTCTATCCATCAATTCCATAAGTGAAAGCCGAGGTGGGTTTTTCCCCCATGCCTCGAAAATATCATAAAACTCATGCTTTTAGACTTTAAGAGTTTCTAAACTTATTTGCATAAGAAATAATTGTAAATCAATAAGACTTTAAAAGTCACAAATTATGAAATATGGTTTGAAAACAAATCAAGTTCTTTCACCTAGTTAGATTACTCTCTTAGAACGTTTCTATCCCTTAAAAGAAATGTAAAATAAAATTTAGGCCCTTAGTTACGCGTCGCAACTACTAAAAAAAATTCTATTTTTTTGGGCTCGTGCCACGACGCCAGTCCCATCCATGTAAATCATATGTACCTTTCTGCTCGTTCACGTCGCGTTGCGACGCGACGCTAATTCCGGGGGCAGATTTTGCTTCTCCTATAGTTATCCCCAAATCCCACTTCATTTCAACACAACAATTCCAACACGTCAATTACCATCATATAACACTCTCAAATATCTCATCTTCACTCAAAATTTTATCAGTCATTCCTATAACTTCAATTAAAATAAGACTTGAAACATTCCTTTATGCATCAATTCCTTCACACAAAATCACCCAAACTACATAATCATCAAACCAACAACACACCACAATCATCTCATTATCAAAATTCAAATCATTAAAATTTGGGTCATGAAACCTTACCTTATTTCAACTCCTTTCTTCCTTAACTATGCATCAAGAATCTCCTTTATCTTCTTTTAAGGTTAACTTTGATGGATTACCTTGCTTAGCTTCAAGATTTTCGCAAGAAAATTTGTAAACTTTCTCTCCTTCCCTCTTTGAAAGTCACGGTGATGCCAAGGAAATGAAGAAATAATTTTCTCATTTTCTAGAGAAGTCTAGTAAAATTGATGTTGTATTGTTTTGGGCCTTGACTTCTATTTTCATTTCTTTCTAAGTTTTTTTTTGGGCCTTAAAAAGAAATAAAGAAAGTTGGGCTAAAATTCAAGTATATGGTCCTTGTTTATAAGTCGATCCCGAAAATATTTACTAACCCGGAAAAGAAAATCTGAAGTGTCACTAGCCGAACAAAACATTTGGGGTCGTTATATTTATTGAATCTAAATCTTAATGCTTGTTGTTGCCTGATCACCAATAACATTGATGCAGTAAACTTAAAATGAACTTGATGAATGGATTTTAGGTTCCAGTCTTAGATTCAATAGCTCAAGATCTCACTTTAGGGGAGATTTCCTTCCAGGATAGACATATACCTATCGGGTGTGGGTAGCAATAATTGGAACTTGAACTTAATGAATTCTAGTAACTTGGTTAACATAGACATATAGTTAATTGGGTTACTTTGGGTGTTTGCATCTGACCATCGACAGAGGCTTTTGCATATCTTCGTATTCCAGGTTAACAACTGATTTATTACACATGTATAAGAGAATAAATTCATTATTAGAATAATATTGTGTGGAATCAAAACCCTAAATGTTTCTGTCTTTTATTATTTTCCTTTGTTTTTTTTGTTTTTTTTTTATTAGCAAATCCACATTCAACCAACCAATCATAAATCATTCCCTTCTCACCCTAATTAGATACCTGTAAATAAATAGAATCAATAATTAATAACAACATTATAAATTAAGTCCTCATGGGATCGATATTTTTATACTACTTGAGCGATACATGCGCTTGCGTTACGTGTGTAATTTCACCGATCAAGTTTTTGGCGCCGTTGATGGGGACTTACTTTTTTACGTTATTAATTTTGAGGCTATTTATTTTACTTGTTGTAGGCACTGCATTTTTGCATATAAGTCCCGATGATGAGCCTCGTACAGAGGCACTACTCTTTAAGTTGCGGAAGTCGCGGGAAACGGACGTCGGAAGGGAAAAGTCTGAAATTGACACCTTGTTGGATTTAATTCGCTTGCCTAGCTTTGGGTTTGCTCGCTGAACCTCTGTTTTAAATGTTAGTCTTGGCCCAAAACCCCCTACAAACCACACACCAAGCCCACATATACCAAGCCACACACCAAGCCCACTAAAAAAAACACCAAAGTCACGCCCAAACCACCAAACTCACGCCCAAACACATTCAAAATAACAATTAACACATTAAACAGATGCTAAAATCAAAACAAATCACCTTCCAAAATTAAAGAAATCAAATCAAATCAAATTAAATCATATTCCTAATTAAATAGATCAAATCAAATCAAACCAAACCAAATCACATCCCTAATTAAATAGATTTTTCCTTATAGCACACTAATTAGAAGATATCCCCATAATTGCACAATATTCATTCCCTTCTAATACAAGGATAACCCCCAACCCTTGCCTATAAAAAGAAGCATAATCCCACCTCTTCAACTCCTAGGAATTCACGCCCAAGCTCTCCTAAAAATCCCCTCCATTGCCGTGGTTAAGCCCTTGAAAACACCCTTCATTACCGCAATAAGCAACCTCCAAAAAAGCCCATTCATTGCCGAAAAAACAACCCTCCAGCAAGCCCCCTCCATTGCTGAGTAAACAACTCCTAAAGTACCCTCTATATTGCCGCAAAACAACCTCTGAAACACCCCCTATTGACCACCAAAACAGTCCCAAAATCCACCCTTATACCACCAAAATTCTGCCCAGAAACAGCCCCTTATACCACCGAAATTCTTCCCCAAAATAGCCCTCATTCACGCCTAAACAGTCCCCTAACTGCACCCTTAAACCACAAAAAAACTGCACTCCAAAACACCTCAAAAAACATTAAAAAAATTGCACTTTAAAACAGCAGCAAAAACAGCAGCAAAAATAGTGAAAACAGCAGCCCAAAACATAGAGGCAGCGAAGGAAAATAACGAACCAGTAAACCGGAGGAGTTACGGAGCATTAACCCTTCTGACGGTCGTGTAACGCACTTCAAAAGACGACTTAAGAGGTTAGACCTGAGGGCACCCTTTTTATTATTCTCTTTATTTTTATTTATTTTCTTATTTTACTTCGTATGAGTATTGTTGATTGGTGTACGCTATGACTTTCGGATGAATGGAATATGTGTTCTCTCTTGTGGTATATCGGATGGAAACCCATATGTAAATTCCGTAGCCGAATTCGAATGGACGGTAATGCGGTTTGTACTTGGGAAATAACTCCACGTACTACTTGAGAGACACACATATTTCGTTTCATCCACTCTGATGTTTATGCATGATTTCGTTGTTTAGTATGTTATTTATTTTCTTAAGCATGATTTAGTCCTTTAGCATGTTATTTCCCTTTTTTTATGCATGATTGAGTTGGTTATTTCCGAGCATGATTAGTTATTTCTTTTGCATTTGGAATTTAATTTATGTTTATGTTTAGGTTGTTATTTATTTTTGTGTTGGATGATTCAATGTGTTCATGAGATTATTGTGTATTTGTCGTTATTCTGACTTACTTTTATGCATGCAAACTTAGTTATATATTTTATTTTCATGTACGTTAACTTAGATAAATGTTACTCTTTGGAATATATGTTGTATAGGCTTGTTTAAATTATTGCACAAATCTTTTCATTACAAGTGGCATAAGTAAGGGACCATTCCAAACCCAACGATTTGAGGTCTTCCCTTGCGAGGGTTGACTGCGGCCTTAAATCATTTTCCCAGTTCACGCTGGGTGGGGTCTCCTTTATTCTCCGGTTTAGTCCCCCGCGGGCTACTTCATACTCCCGACTAGACCGCGAGCCTAGAACAGCGTCGTCGATTTCTATGTCCTACAGTCTGGCGACTCCACTGGGGATAGAGAATCAGCCCCGAAATAATGTCTTGTAATGTTTGTGATTTGTCTTTAGTTAACCGTGTCTACAGTGGGTTGAAGTGGTTTAATCAAAAGCACTATTAGAGCTAGGTAATGGTTTGGTGTCCTCCTTCATTCACTACCTTTCTATAAGGAAAAGTTGTGAAGACACCTAGATAATCATTTACTCGAAGCTTACTGTGATGGACTAATTTGGAGGACTTGTTGTTTATTCCTGTCACCAAGGCGATAAGAGCCTAAGAGGCTTGGGTATTTAAGAGAGTCTGCTCCACTCTCCCTCTGGGGAATCTACAATGGGAAATCCATTTGACAGTCAGTCACGTACCATAACTCGTTGGCACGTACCTTAAGGTATAAAAAAAGGTGCCCTCACTTGGTCGCTCGAACCCTTGAGTGAGGAGTCCTAGTTGTGGATAATCCTTCGTCAGCGAGAGCCTTTGTCTACACTCCTGTAAACCCACATGTGAACCATAGCCGTAGAACCAGTAGAAAATTATTTCTTTATGTTTGTATTTAGGACCATCATCATTTGGATTCAGTTGGACTTCTTGTCAAGAGATGTGGACTTGTTGGGCCATTTAAACTGGGACGAGTTCGCACCCTTTGACAATTGGGCCAAAAGCTTCTAAAATGCCGATGGGCCATTTTGTGTTTAGGCCTCTTATCATTTGAAGTTGTTTTGCCATGTTATCGCAAAAGTGTAAACCTGTTGGGCCTTTTCAACTAGGACAAGTTCGCACCGCGCAATAGTATGATTGAATGCTTTAAAATGATAATGGGCCAACTAGTATAAAAAATTTTGATGGGCTTGTATATTCCATGCATTGCACGCATACATGCTAACATGAGGTTTTAAGAGACACCATAGATACCCGTTGGGTTAGGGAAGAGGGAAGACTCTTCAAGAGGCCGATAACGAACATGAGTGAATCAGTTAACGAAGGATCTCGTATAGATCAACTGGAAGCTAATCTCACTAAGGTTACTGAGCAACTGCAAGCTTTGACCACTGCTATGACTAATATGGTTGTGCCCCGTGCTATGGGATACCCTGAGAATGAGAGGCGTGAGGGCCCTCCGAGCAGGTTGAATGATGATGTCCATGTCTTTGATGATGACATGGCTGAGTATACCACCGGAAGAATAGCCGGGTCTCAGGCTGAATTACAGAAACTCTGTGATCAGGTGGAATCAGACACCCACAAGCTGAAGGGTAAGCATAAGGATTTGTTGGACTATGAGGCAATGACTTTTGAGGAGCAGTTGCCGGCTCAATTCAAGATGTCTGACATAGCCAAATTCAACGGGAACTAGGATCCGATGGTCCATCTCCGAAAATATGTTTCAGTGATGAGTTCAGTGGGCATGTCGCAGTGTCAGGTTCAGAAGATGTTCGGGATGTCGCTTGAAGGGGCACCCATAGTGTGGTACCATGGCCTTGAAATGAAGGTTAAGGAAGATTGGAGGGAACTGGCAGAAGCCTTTCTGAAACAGTATGTCACGGATTTGGAGATCGACTTATCGCTTCACGACTTGGAGAATACCAAATAGAAGCAGGAGGAGAGCTTCAAGGATTATTTGGATCGTTGGAGGAGCCAGCCCCTCGGAGAATGACCAGATCAAGATGATCATCAAGGGCACTAAGCTCTCCATTTATGGCAAGCTGAGGAGGATGACTTCGATGATTGCTGATTTTCGACAGTTGAGGGAAACTGTCATGGACATTCAAAAGAAAGAAGCTGAGAACAGAAAGTTTTATGGCCAGAATAGAAGGACTCTTGGGGGGCCTTCTGAGACCAAGCCCGCTACTGCTGAGGTCCCTACCTTCAGAAACAAGCGATTCTCCAATCTTGGTAGACCTTTGTCAAAGGTGTTTGAAAAGCTGAAGATGCAAGGACTTCTAAAACCTTTGGAACCTAGGCCATTTTTGAACCATGTGCCATCGTACCTCAACCTAAACATGTACTGTTACTTCCATCAAGAAAAAGGCCATGACACCGACAACTGCACTCGCCTTAGGCATGAGATTCAAAACCTCATTGACTCTCATAAAATACCCGATCTGGAAAAAGAACAACCCAACACACATAGGAACCCTCTACCTAACTACCACTCCGTTCCACCACCCACCTACATGATCAACTCTAGCCTACCCGAAACCTTTGTCCTCCAAACTCTCAACCACCGAGCTTCTTGCATGGAGATAGAAGATGGCAGTAGTGAAGAACCATAGGCTGAGGAAGAAAACAATGGCGCAGACAATGAAGATGTTTTCCCTGGTTTATTTGATTACAATCCTGCATTTTTGATAATAAAGACATTGATTTTGCCTACTTGTTCAAGTTTTTCCTCAATAATTAACACATTAGTCCGATGATGAAATTATTTGTCCTAGGTTGGAACCTTAGAAACGATAAGTGCGAAATATAATCTCATTCGATATTTTGTGTGGTTGATCTCGAATAGACTCGCGAGCACTTGATTACGGGATCTTAGTAATAGAAGCATGAGTAGTCGGCGAGATGACTAGTTAGGGAGATGGCGGATCAGTGAATGACCGTTTGCTTAGATGTCAATCCTAGTTTACTTATGTTACGATACATGATATGGTCATAAACGAAGAAAAAGTCTCTGAAAAGAAAAGGAAAAATAGACCGCCTATAACCGATAAGCGTGAAGCTAACCATGGGTGAGTATTAGGACCACCATGAGGAGAAATGCTACCTTAAAGGGTAGGTGTGTCAAAAAAAGGAAAAAGAAAGAAAAGAGAAAAAGAAAAGAAAAAAAGAGAAAAAGAAAAAGAAAGTTCAAAATGAAAAGAAAGAAAAGAAATAGACGAAAGAAAAAAGAAGAAAACCATATCATGTTCAGTACGAGGAAGTAATCACAGAGTATGATCAAGACATCCAAGTTGGTTAGACCCACTGATCCAATTCTCCGAGATAAAATCACCGAGTTGACTTACTCAAGGATTAAGCTGCGAAAGAGCCTTGGTACACACACACTAGGAGTCTAGTTAAGATCACTCATTCAGACGATCAGATTTGAGTGTATTAAGTACTTTGAAGGTTCTCTGGTTTCGACACGAAGCATCCGTTGAGGACGAAAATATGTTTAGCTATCAGGATTATCTCGTGAGAGGCAATACAGAATGTTGATATGCAACATCATATCAGGAGATCTACTTTGACCTAGTGCAAGCAACGAAGAGCAGAAAGCTAAAACTGGGGGCGACCAGTCTACCACCTCGCAAATGAGGGACATAACGAGAACTTAAGCTATGAGACAAAAGAAAACTAAGCAATCACCAGAAGGGAATTGACAGAAAGAAACTGTAAACAGACCCAGGGGGCGACCAAAGACAGTTATAGACGAAGGACACCAAGGAGCACAAGGAAGACCTAACCCATCGGAATAGGAAACACATCCATGCATACATGCATACACATCACATACACGTAATTTTTGTTTTGTTTTGTTCGCAGGTTTTGAAGAAAATGAAAAATCAGCAAAGACAATCAGCACCAAGAATGAATCCTAGAGTCGAGGTCCACAATCAACACAGTTCGGGAACAAAGCTCACATTCAGTACAACACGGGAACAAAGACCATAGTCAACACAGTTCGGGAACAAAGCCCTCATTCAGCAAGCTAAGGAATAAAGCCCACATTCAACACAATTTGGGATCAAAGCCCACATTCAGCAAGCTCGGGAACAAAGCCCACATTCAGTACAGCCAGGGAACAAAGCACACATTATCAGCACTATTCGGGAACAAAGCCCACAATTCAGTTCGGGAATAAAGCCCACAATCAGTATAATTCGGGAACAAAGCCCACATTCAGTACAGCTAGGGAATAAATCCCACAATCAACAGTTCGAGAACCAAACCCAGGGGAATAAAGACCTATCTTAACACAGTTCTGGAACAAAACCCGGGGGAATAAAACCCTATCTTAACACAGTTCGGGAACAAAGCCCAGGGGAATAAAGCCATATATTAACACAGCTCGTGAATAAAGCCTAGGGGAATAAAGCCATATCTTAACACAATTCGGGAACAAAGCCCAGGGGAATAAAGCCCTATCTTAACACAGTTAGATAATAAAGCCCAGGGGAATAAAGCCTTATCTTAACATAGTTCGGGAATAAAGCCCTATATTAACACAGCTCGGGAATAAAGCCCTATCTTAACACAGTTCGGGAACAAAACCCATAGGAATAAAGCCTTATCTTAACATAGTTCAGGAACAAAGCCCAGGGGAATAAAGCCATATCTTAACACAGTTCAAGAACAAAGCCCGGAGAACAAAGCCCACTCTCAACACAGCTCGGGAATAAAGCCCAGGGAACAAGGCCCACTCTCAACACAGTTCGGGAATAAAGCCCAGGGGAATAAAACCCTCTCTCAACACAATTCAGAACAAAGCCCAGGGAACAAAGCCCACATTCAGCACGGTTAGGGAACAAAGCCCATATTCAATACAGTTTAGGAACAAAGCCCAAAGGTCAAAACATCTCAGGATAACAAGCAAGTTAAGCAACAGCTGGCGAGCCAGGTAAGTAAAAATGCATGCATAACTTTGATAGGATTGTCACTGTCACACACTACACAAGTCCCATCAAAGTGGGTGCGACTGTAGGCATTGCATTTTTGCATATAAGTCTCGATGATGAGCCTCGTACGGAGGCACTACTCTTTAAGTTGCGGAAGTCGTCGGAAACGGACGTCGGAAGGGAAAAGTCCGAAATTGACACCTTGTTGGATTTAATTCGCTTGCCTAGCTTTGGGTTTGCTCGATGAACCTCTGTTTTAACTGTCAGTCTTGGCCCCCAAAACCCCCACAAGCCACACACCAGGCCCACATACACCAAGCCACACACCAAGCCCACTAAAAAAACACCAAAGTCATGCCCAAACCACCAAAGTCACGCCCAAACACATTCAAAATAACAATTAACACATTAAACACATGCTAAAATCAAAACAAATCACCTTCCAAAATTAAAGAAATCAAATCAAATCAAATCAAATTAAATCATATTCCTAATTAAAAGAGATCAAATCAAATCAAACCAAATCACATCCCTAATTAAATAGATTTTTCCTTATAGCACAGTAATTAGAAGATATCCCATAATTTCACAATATCCATTCCCTTCTCATACAAGGATAACCCTCAACCTTTGCCTATAAAAAAGAGCACAATCCCACCTCTTCAACCCCTAGGAATTCACGCCCAAGCTCTCCTAAAAATCCCCTCCATTGCCGTGGTTAAGCCCTTGAACACACCCTCCATTGCCGCAACAAGCAACCTCCAAAAAAGCCCCTACATTGCCGAACAAACAACCCTCGAGCAAGCCTCTTCCATTTCCGAGCAAACAACTCCTAAAGTACCCTCCATATTGCCACAAAACAGCCTCTGAAACACCCCCTTATTGACCACCGAAACAGTCCCAAAATCCACCCTTATACCACCGAAATTATGCCCAGAAACAGCCCCTTAAGTGCACCCTTAAACCACAAAAAAAACTACACTCCAAAACACCTCAAAAAACACAAAAAAAAAAAAAACTGCATTTTAAAACAGCAGCAAAAACATCAGTAAAAATAGTGAAAACAGCATCCCAAAATAGCGAGGCAGCGAAGGAAAATAACGAACCAGTAAACTGGAGGAGTTGCGGAGCATTAACCCTTTCGACGACCATGTAATGCACTTCCAAAAGACGACTTAAGAGGTTAGACCTGAGGGCACCCTTTTTTATTTATTCTCCTTTATTTTTATTTATTTTCTTATTTTACTTCGTATGAGTATTGTTGATTGGTGTATTCTATGACTTTCGGATGAATGGAATATGTGTTCTCTCTTGCGGTATATCGGATGAAACCCAGACGTAAATTCCATAGCGGAATCCAAATGGACGGTAATGCGGTTTGTACTTGGGAAATAACTCCACGTACCACTTGAGAGACACACATATTTCATTTCATCCATTCTTATGTTTATGCATGATTTCGTCGTTTAGTATGCTATTTATTTTCTTAAGCATGATTTAGTCGTTTAACATGTTATTTCCCTTTTTTTTATGCATGATTGAGTTGGTTATTTCCGAGAATAATTAGTTATTTCTTTTGCATTAGGAATTTAATTTACGTTTATGTTTAGGTTGTTATTTATTTTTGTGTTGGATGATTCAATGTGTTCATGAGATTATTGTGTATTTTCCGTTATTCCGACTTACTTTTATGCATGCAAGCTTAGCTATAGGTTTCATTTTCATGTACGTTAACTTAGATAAATGATACTCTTGGGAATATATGTTGAATAGGCTTGGTTAAATTATTGCACAAATATTTTCATTATAAGTGGCATAAGTAAGGGACCATTCCGAACCCAACGGTTTGAGGTATTCCCTTGCGAGGGGTGAGTGCGGCCTTAAATCATTTTCCCAGTTCACGCCGGATGGCGACTCCTTTATTCTCCGGTTTAGTCCCCCGCGGGCTACTCCGTACTCCCGACTAGGCCGCGAGCCTAGAACATCGTCTTCGATTTATGTGTCCTACATTTGTATCTATTTCAGGTGGTTGAAAATGGATAATTATTGGGCGATGAAATCATTAAGAGCTTTAAGAGGTGAAGATACCCCCCACATCAGAGAGACACAGTTCAATTTTTTTAGGTCTGTTGTCCAGCCTAACAATTATCAATGGATGACAGAGCCAATCAACACAACATTTGCTCAATCATTTCAGAGATGTGAGATATGTGATGGTAACCACCCTAACAATCATTACACGTACAACTACAATTTAGGGTGGCAGAGCTATCAAAGACCTTCATATAAAGAACCAGCATATTTCACTGAACCATATTATCCATCTTATCCATCATCAACCTACGATCTTCAAGAACCAGAACCATCAGTGGAAAGAAAGTTGATGGAAATGCTCAAGAAATGGGAAGCTAAACTTGATGCAATGTGTCTGAGTCAAATAGAAACCTTACAGAGGCTGACAGATCAATTGAGACAATTAATAGAAAACCAGAGCTACATACCCCACAGAACATTTTCAGATGACACTGATGAAGCCTTCGAGTACCAAGAGTTTCATGATGACACTTTAATATGTGAGGAGGCTGAGGTAGATGTATCAGTTCAGGAGCCCGAACAAGCAGAGTTTCAATTTGATTTGGATCATTCTATGGTCGCTGATTGCATCTGTGAAGAAAAACAAATAATAGAGTTACCCGAACCGTTCATACTAACCACAGAGGATGAAGGCCTACAAACAGACATATATGTACATCCTCGGGTTGACACTTATGGAGCATGCATTACGCATAGAGGAGCATAATGAAAAACTCATGACACCAAAGATAACATCACAATATTGGGGAGTACATATAGAAGACACCGCCCAGAAGCTTGACAGAATGGCACTCATATTCAAAGTTAAGCATTATACGAGACTAGCTGATCACCTGGCATTTATGTCATAGACCAACAGAGCTACAAAGTCTAAGAAGGTGGTGCGGGCACCAAGTCGAACAAAATTCTTTTGGCCACCTCACGTTGGAGACCCTTTAAAAGCAACCCACATGGGATCATCTTCAATAGGACATCCAAAACCACACTGAAACCTCCTTAATGGATAGACTTCAGTCCTGTCTGGCTGAAGATGTAAAATTTAGTGCTAGCAGGGAGGGAACCCATGCAAATTATATTTTATTATTCGTATTTTGTATACACATGTTGTAGCATTTTTAAATTTTATGTGTTATTTTTACAGGGAAAAACACAGATGGAGCACTTAAAGCAGAGCAAGCCAGTAAAAATGGGGATATCGAGGAATAAAGTTTGACAAAATCTTGAAGATAAAAATTCAATTCATCAGAGATTCCAGGGTAAGGAGTCAGCTCTTAAGACACATCTTTGTGAATATGTTGATGAGCGGAAAATATATCAATATTTACCGCCCATTTTATTTAATATTTTGTTTAGTTTCTCAGGTTTGATGAAATTTTTGATGTGTTTTAGTTTATTTTGCAGATAAAATAATAGTGGGACACAATGAAATCATTTAGGATGAAATGTGGGTCAAATAAGGGCAAAAATTGGGCTTGACATATTAATTTTGGAGATTGGAAACTTGAAATGACGTTTTAACGATGTGCAGTTTTGGAAATTCCAGTTTTACGTATCTGTCGTATTTTGGGGATAACGTTTTACTCCGATATCGGATTGAACTGATTCAAGTTCCAGATTAAATAAGACTCAAAGATCTACAACTTTGAAAGATAAAATAATTTCGAATTCTGAATATTTCATGCCCGAATTTGATGAACCATCCAGAAGTGTGTTGTGTGTAATTATTAAAGTCATTTTCAATTATTTTCAAAGCAAAAGAATAAATTAATAATAAATAATAAAAATTATCAAATCACCACCAAACATGATAAGCAATTAGTGGAGCAATTAATAATGGATTTGGTGGAGCAATTAGTGGAGCAATTAATAATGGATTTGGTGGATGATTTGATGGAGGCAAAATTTTGCCTATAAATACCAAGCCATTTCATTTGTAAATTCATACTTTCTTCTAAGGAATTCCTTAAGAATACTAAGAATATTGTATCTTGTTTGTTATTTACAGCTTTCAGTAATTAATTTACACTTTCACACTTTCTTTTCTTTACTTTTCAGCTTTTACTTTCCGCAATTTACTTTTACGCACAGTACTTTTCTTTCTTTAATTTTCGGTTTTTACTTTTCAGTAATGAGGAGGTAACTCCCCTTTGCTGGGGTAAAATGTAAAATTTTATTACTAATATTTAGATTAATCTCCCTTAATTATAATATATAAACTAGTTAAAACCTGACATAACGAGGATACCGTCATATTGGTCGATTGGTAATTATTTAAATTGGTTTTAACCTGACTAAACTGGATACCGTCTGATTGGTCGGTTGGTAATTAATTATTAATTTGACTTAATCTGGATAACGCCTATATGGCTGGTTGGTAATTATCATGCAAAGTTAATATATTATATTAAGGGAGATATTTAAAATAGAAGTAATAAAAGTGGATCCTTTTACCTCATCATTTTCTTTTATTGTACTTTTACTTTATTTACTTTTCAGTAATTTACTTTCAGCATTTACTTTTCAGGAATTTACTTTCAGCAATTTACTTTCAGCATTTACTTTTCAGCATTTAATTTTCAGTATTTTACTTTATGTCTTTTATTTTATTTAAGTGTTCCTAGAACATGCCAAGATCATCTTAGAGTGATTTGTGTGTGAATAAAATCAAAAGAGTTGCGGAAATACTCACATTGATCGGATGAGTTTCAAAACTTTTATGCATTTCGATAGAAGTTCCAAGCCTTCTTGAGTGTTTCCAACACTTGGGTGAGTTTCCATATCACCTTGATTCACTCCTTATGTGCTAGCAAGAATAAATTTTATGAAAGAAACATTTTCCCTTCCGAAGTGTATATGTTCGACAATTGAGAAGGATGAATGAGAGAGGAAGTGTTTTTGTTATGTTGTGTGTTTCGTTTACAAAAACCAAATGATGTAATTATTTTCCAAAAACAAAAACAAGGTTGGTTAAAAGTAAGTGGTTTTGAAAAAACCAATTACTTTTGCCAAATACCACCATCACTTTTGACAAGTGATGTGAGATGTGGGTCCCACCCAATTTTGAATTCAAATTCAAATTGGCTTGTTCAACAAACTTCGGGCTCGTGTTCGTTTAATTTGATTAAACAAATTTTCCGTCGCGACGTAATTAAATCCAATTTAACAAAATAATAATGTCTCGCAAAATTATTACGAAAGTCGCTTACGAATTAATTCCAAATTAATTCGTTCGCTTGAATTAAAATCCAGTTTTAATTCCATATTGAAATCCGATTTCAATTAATATATCTAATATATTATTTTAGCTCATATAAATAAATTAAATAGTAAAATCTAATTTCACTATTAAATTTACTTTACCGATTAATTGTAAATTAATCGCGTTCTCTCTTCTCGACGAATTTAATCCCAGATAGATTCTCGACGCAATTAATCCCATATTAATTCTTCTCTTTTAATTAATCCCATATTAATTTATTGCCGTAATTAATCCAAGATTAATTTTGTCTCTCATAATTAATCCTAGATTAATTTTCTGTTCGAGTCAAATCTCAACGGTGAATCTTTGGGAAGCGACCCAAAAGATCCATGGATATGTTGGCAGTAAATACGGTCATCAGACTATCCGAATACGTGCGTACCCGGTACCACGTTCTTACCGATTTACAAGACATGGTTGGCTTCTAGCAAAGCACCATGCCTACCCAATTCTCCAGAAATATTCTTTAAAGGAATATGTAATCTTTGTCAGGCATAGTATACGTAGTATTGCGTATTACGATCCAGTATCAGATGTCACATGTTAGGCCTAGGGCTGGAATTATGTCTGCCCCGTACGAAGCATATATCGGATCATTGGCAACTAGTCTCTATAATCGGATAATCATGACCTTTTCATATTATCCCGATAGCTGCAGCATATAAGAGTACCAGTTCTGTATCATGCGTGATCATCATCTCCATATGACTGAAGTGATACTTCCATCTTGACATCACACCCAATACACTACGATTCTTAATATACCCAGAAGAGGCGTACTCAGAACCTGTTAAAGCCTCGGACGACCAAAACCAAAGTATACTGATTGTCGCAAGTATTAGCGATGCAAGTCTCAGGTTAAGACTAAATACACCTACTCTGATTCGGATTCCCATAGACACATAGTCATACTACCAATGGGATTCTGAGGGGTCTATCCACAGCGAAGCTGTTTTCGTACCATCGGTAAACAGAACCTCTTATCACACATGCATAAGTATCCAATACTTAAATATATGAGAACTATGTTGTTAAGCTTCCATAACGCACACAAGTGTAATACTAGCCTATTCTGCATTATCGATGTCCAGTCTCGATAATACTACGACTAGGGATATTTAATGATTAAACCTTACGTGGATTAATATTGTCTCATATCTTATTAATTTGGTACTAATCATATGGACTTTTATCATTTATATATCCTGGTAATCCAATTACAAATGATAAAAGAGCAATTTCCTTTGTCACATAGTTAATTTTGTAGAAGAACATCATGTCCTTTACAAAATAGTGATGCTATGGGTCATAATTGTCTAACATTATACCCAATATATAGGAAGCTTCACTCATGTATTTCATGGAGAGGTTCTTGCAAGGTAAGCTTTCACATTTTACATCAATCATATATCATTCTGAATGATGAGGATATCGTCTACATACAATACTAGGAATACTATCATGCTCCCACTAACTTTCTTATAAACACACAATTCTTCCTCGTTCTTGATGAATACAGATAATATAGTTATCTCATCAAAACGATGATTCCAGCTTTGGGATGCTTGTTTAAGTCCATAAATAGAATTCTTGAGCTTGCAAACTAAGCTTGAAGTCTCACTTGATACGAAACTTTCACTGGATACGAAACTTTCTGGTTGTTCCATATAGATATCCTCCTCGAGGAATCCATTTAGGAACGCGATTTTCACATCCATCTAATATATCTCATAATCGTGAAATGCAACAATGGCTAAAATAATCCTAATGGATTTTAGCATGGTTACTGGTGAAAACATTTCCTCATATTCAACCCCAGGACGTTGATTTTGGGGTTTTTATGGGGTATTACCGGGCAACGCAGCAGAGCGCGAAAAATCAAATTTTTCCGATTTCAATAATTTTTATTGGATAATTAAAATATACTAATGTATTCTAATTACTCAATACTAAAAAATTCAGTTTTTACCCAAAATCCAGAATTTTTCCTTAATTACCGTGAGACCTTAAAAGTTTGCATTTTGATCATTTTAGTCATAATTTGTCAAATACAAATTTAAGTGATTTCAAATCACTACCAAAATGATTTATACATATCATATACATCAAAATACAACTGACAATAAAAATCCCCAAAATCTTCCAAATTGCCGAGAAGCCTAACAAGTTTAGATGATTTCCAATTGTAGACACTGCATTTTTGCATAAAGCCCAACGATGAGCCTCGTATGAAGGCACTACCCGATAAGTTGCGGAAGTCGCGGGAAACGGACGTCGGAATGGAAAATTCCAAAAATTAATACCTCGTCAAATTTAAATTCGCTAGTTAGCTGCGGGTTCGCTTAGTCGATTCCAATTTTAAACATTAATCTTGGCCCAACACCCTCGCACCCATCCAAAACCCATACGCACCCATCCAAAGCCAAATTGCATAACCCTTACCCTAATGCACCACTATAAAATATAACTTAAACCAAACCCTAATCTCTCTCTCACTACACGACAACCTTCAAAACAGACAAAAAAATCACAAACAAAACACAAAGAGAAAACCCTAATAGCTCCATCTTCTAGCATATCGCCTCTATCATCTTCCTCGCACAGCCAGACTCTCTCTTCCCTCTCTCACCCTACACAATCTCTCATCTTCTTCCTGCCACTCTCAACAACTCATGGCCAAAGCAGAAATAAACCCTAAATAGCAGGCATCCATATTCTCTTACCTTCTCTCATGATCAAGCAACAAAATAATCCTTCAATCAGTCGTCCTCTCACTCTCATTCACGGCAGTTCACAAACAAACCCTAAGTTAAAAAGACAAACCATTTGCACCGAATACACTTCAACGCACACACAGCCCACTCACTCGTCACATTCGACCGACACAACTTCAACACACTGACACACTGACATACACTCACCTCTTAATCTCTCAAAAAACACACACTCACAGGAGCCCCTAACCCAAACCTTCACCCAAAACCACGGGAAACCTACGGCAAACACACAGCCATCACACGTCAAAACCCTAGACCTTAGACTTCTTCACGCAGCCCACCTCACGCCACATGCAAAATAGTCGAGCACAAGCCACTAAGCCCAAATCAACCGCCCCCTCCACCAACTAAAGACACAACAAATAACCCTCCAGCAAATTGCCCCACCGATCCAAACAAAATAACAAATAGAAGCCCTTAACTGACCAAAAATGACCTAACCCACATGAACAGAAGCAGCCCTTAGCCGCCAAAATAAAATAAACAAGCAGACCAAAACACGTGAAGCATGAATTTGTGGACTTTGACGTGGAACCAAAAGAAACAACCATAAAATTAGGCTCAAACAGCAGCCCTAATCCACGTGAAACCAACAAATCAAAGTCCCCTGAACCGAGGACAAAACAACAACCAAACGTGAACCCAAAAACAATAACAGCGCTTTGACCGATCCCTAAAACGGTGAACAAATAACCCTAAAAACATTTCCCGAACACCCTTGAAAATAGTCCAGAAAATAACCCAAAATAGTCCCCCAAAACAGTGAATAAATCACCCAAAAATAGTCCTCGAACACCCCAAAAAATAAAGAACAAAACAGCGAAACTGCAAGTGAAAACAGAGAAAACAGCGAGTGGAAATAGCAAACCAGTGACCCATAAATATGGTGGAAATGTTAACCCTTTCGGCGACGTCCCAACGCACTCCCGAGAAGCGACTTAAAAGGTAAGACCTGAGGGCACCCTTTGTTATATTCTATTTTGTCGTCCTGGAAACGGCATGCTTGGTTGGACGTGGAATACGTCCAACCAGGCATGCGAAGTCCTACATTGAAAATGGCCAAATGATTTGGTCAAATATTTATTATTCTGTATTTATTTTGTGTTATTTATCTTGTTATTTCGCATATTTGTCTCTTCGGTTATTTATCGTTATATGCATTATCATATTTCTTGTATGTCAACATTGGGTAATGATTGCGTTATGTTAATGCTTGCGTGTTACCCCTTGCGGTATATATCGGATGGAAACTCAGACATAAATTACGTAGCCGAATCCGAATGGACGGTAGTGCGGTCTGTAATTGGGATACAACTCCACGTACCGCTCGAGAATATTCATGTATGCGTGTTTATGCCCTTTGTTATGCTATTTTTATAAAAGCGTTTTAACGCTTTTACGAACGCTACTCGAACGCATGCATTCTGCCTCACTCCTTTCCGAACGCTACTCGAACGCGTTTCCGAACGCTACTCAAACGCTCACACACTGGACAGATTCTTTCCTTCTGTTTCATGCATGTTTGCGTCTTTGGTTATTCATTTCTGCATCATGTGCTTAAATATCTCATTTTTAATGTAATATGCTTCCATTGTTTCTATTAATGTTCATGGGTGTGAAAACTTATGTGTTGATTAAATTATCTTGCATGTGTTGCATAAGACTTGGTTATATTATTGCATAAATCCTTTCATTACGATTGGCATAAGTAAGGAACCATTCCGAACCCAACGGTTTGAGGTCTTCCCTTGCGAGGGGTGAGTGCGGCCTTAAATCATTTCCCAGTTCACACTGGGTGGCGACTCCATTTATTCTTCGGCTTAGTCCCCTGTGGGCTACTCCGTACTCCCAATGGGCCGCGAGCCCGGACAGCGTCGCCGTACCTCTGTACCGTGCCTACAGTCTGGCGACTCCACTGGGGAAAGAGAATCGGCCCCGAAATAATACCTTGAAATGTTTGTGGTTTGTGCTTTGGTTTTCCAGGTCTCATATTTTTTGCATCATGCATACACGCATCATGTTAACCCCTGTGTCTTAAAAGTCATCATAGATATCCGTTGGGTTAGAGAAGAAAAACTTACCAAGAAGAGCTTAGCAAACATGGATATCAGGGAAAAGGAAACCGGGAAACAGAAAACTGTACGGCAAGAATAGAAAGCCAATTGTGAAAAAAAAAGGAAAAAAAAGGAAAAAAAAAGGAAAAAAAATTTTGTGTGTTCTTAGTCCTTAATAGTTAGGCATAAGTCCGATGATGGAATTGATTGCTTTAGGGTGAAACCTTAGAAACGATAAATTCTTGATGTGTTTTTATCTGATGCTTTGAGTAATTGATCTATGTTAGACTCGTAAGCACTTGATTATGGTTCTTAGCAGTGAAAACTTGAGTAGTTAGCAAAGTGACTAGTTGAAGAAATTGCAGGTCGGTGAATGACCGTTTGCTTAGATGTTTATCTTGATTTGCCTGTGTTATGATGTGTGGTATAGTTGAAAACAAAAGAAAAGTCTCTAAAAAAAAAATTTAACCACCTATAACCGATAAGAGTGAAGCTACCAATGGGCGAGTATTATGACCACCATGAGGAGAAATGCTACCTTAAAGGGTAGGTGTGTTTAAAAAAAAGAAAAAAAATAGACAAAAGAAAAAGAAAAAGAAAATCATACAATATTGAGCACAGAAAAGCAATTGTAGAACATAATTGAGACATCTAGGTTGGTTTGACCCATCGATCCTAATTTTTAAACGAAATCATTGAGTTGGCTTACCTAGGAATCAAGCAGTAAAAGAACCTTTGCACACACACACTTTGAGTCTGGCTTAGATCATTTATTCAAAGACTTGGATTTCAGTTGCATTGAATGTTTTGAAGGTTCTCTGGTTTCAATACTGGGCACTTTTTGAGGGCAAAAATATTTATAACTGTTGGGACTATTTCCTAGCATGTAATATAGTATGATGATATGGAATGCCACATCACGTAGTTCACATTGACCTAGTGCAAACAGCTGAGAGCATAAACCTAAAGCAGGTCTGGGGGCGACCAGTCTACCACCTCGCGAATAAGAGACATAACGGGATCTTGAGCCATTAGACCAAAGAAAACTAAGCAATCACCAGAGTAGAACTGGCAGAAGGAAATTATAAGTAGACCTAGGGGGCGACCGAATATATTTGTAGGCAAAGGGCACCAAAGAACACAAGGAAGGCCTAACCCATCGGACTAGGAAATGCATCAATGCATAAACGTCATATACATGCACTTTTTGTTTTGTGTTAGCAGGATTTGAAAAAAAAAAACGGCTAAGAGGAGCGACTCAATTCGGGAACAAGACCCACAACTCAAATAGGGAACAAGACCCTCAACTCAATTTGGGAACAAGACCCTTAACTCAATTTGGGAACAAGACCCACAACTCCATTTTGGAACAAGACCCTCAACTCATTTCGAGAACAAGACCCACAACTCAAATCGGGAACAAGACCCACAACTCAAATCGGGAACAAGACTCACAACTCAAATAGGGAACAAGACCATCAACTCATCTCAACTCAATTTGGGAAAAAGACCCACAACTCCATTCGGGAACAAGACCCTCATCTCAATTCGGGAACAAGACCCTCAACTCAATTCGGGAACAAGACCCACAACTCAGTTCGAGAACAAAGCCCACAATCAACACAGTTTGGGAATAAAGCTCACTCTCAACACAGTTTGGGAATAAAGCCCAAGGAATATAGCCCACTCTCAACACAATTCGGGAACAAAGCCCAGGGAATAAAGCCCATTCTCTACACAGTTCAGGAATAAAGCCCAGGGAACAAAGGCCATAATCAGGATAGTTTGGGAAAAAGCCCAATATCTACACAGTTCGGGAATAAAGCCCAGTGAACAAAGCCCATAATCAGCACAGTTCGGGAACAAAGCCCACTCTCTACACAGTTCTGGAATAAAGCCGAGGGAACAAAGCCCATAATCAGCATAGTTCCGGAACAAAGCCCACTCTCTAAACAGTTCAGGAATAAAGCCCATGGAACAAAGCCAATAATCAGCACAATTCGGGAACAAAGCCCACTCTCTACATAGTTCGGGAATAAAGCCCAGGGAACAAAGCCTAAATCAGCACAGTTCGGGAACAAAGCCTACTCTCTACACAGTTCGGGAATAAATCCTAGGGAACAAAGCCCACATTCACCAAAACTCATGGAACAAAGTCCACATTCAGCATAGTTCGGGAATAAAACCCGGGGAATAAAGCCCACATTCAGCATAGGTCGGGAATAAAGCCCGGGGAAAAAAGCCCACTCTCAACACAGTTCGGGAACAAAGCCCAGGGAATAAAGCCTACTCTCAACACAAGTTCAGGAACAAAGCCTATATTCAATATAGCCCAAGAACAAAGCCCACACTCTACACCGTTCGGGAACAAAGTCTATGGAACAAAGCCCACATTCTATACAGCTCAGGAACAAAGCCCATATCCAACATAGATTGGGAATAAAGCCCACATTCAGCACAACTCGGGAACAAGACCCTCAACTCGATGGTTCGGGAACAAAGCCCAGAGGTCGTAGCGCCTCGCCATCAACTGATCTCAACTCAGTAACGGTTCAGAAATGAACCACCCCACATCAATAATGGTTCGAAAATGAACCACCATCTCACGTCAGTAACGGTTCGGAAATGGACCACCTCTCATAAAGTAACGGTTCGGGAATGAACCATCTCACATCAGTAATGATTTGGGAATGAACCATCTCACATCAGTAACGGTTCGGGAATGAACCATCACTCAAGTAACGGTTCAAGAATGAACCACCTCACATTAGCCCGGTTCGGTAATGAATCCTAGAGATCGCAGCATCTTACAGGGATAAACCTTAGGGGTCGCACACCTCATCAACAAAATCAATTTAGTTCGAAGCATCTCGCAAAGCAGCAGGTAAGTATGACAGCTGACGAACTAGGTAATTAAAAACTGCATGCATAACTTTGATAGGGTTGTCACTGTCACACACTGCACAGGCCCATCACAGTGAGGGCGACTGTAGACACTGTATTTTTGCATAAAGCCCAATGATGAGCCTCGTATGGAGGCACTACCTGATAAGTTGCGGAAGTCACGGGAAACGGACGTCGGAAGAGAATATTCCATAAATTAATACCTCGTCAAATTTAAATTCGCTAGTTAGCCGCGAGTTCACTTAGTCGATTCCTATTTTAAACATTAATCTTGGACTTAAACCACCGCACCCATCCAAAGCCCATACGCATCCATCCAAAGCCCATACGCACCCATCCAAAGCCCACTTACATAACCCCTAACCCTAATGCAACCACTATAAAACATAAATTAAACCAAACCCTAATCTCTCTCTCACTTACGACAACCTTCAAAATGCACAAAAAAATCATAAACAAAACACAAAGAGAAAACCCTAATAGCTCCATCTTCTAGCCTCTCACCTCCATCATCTTCCCCACATAGCCACGGCTCTCTCTTCCCCCTCTCACCCTACACGATCTCCCATCTCCATCCTGACACTATCAACAACTCACGGCCAAAGTAGAAATAAACCCTAAATAGAAGGCCTCCATATTCTCTTACCTTCTCTCTTGATCAAGCAACAAAAATAATACTTCAATTAACCACCCTCTCACTCTCATTCAAGGCAGTTCACAAACAAACCCTAAGCTAAAAATAATTGCACCGAATACACTTCAATGCACACACAGCCCACTCACTCTTCACATTCGCCCTACACAACTTCATCACACCGACACACTGACCTGCACTCAGCCCTCAATCTCTCAAAAAACACACACTTACTGCAGCCCCTAACCCAAACCTTCACCCAAAACCACGTGAAACCTACGGAAAACACACAGCCATCACACGTCAAAACCCTAGACCTTAGACTTCTCCACGCAGCCCACCTCACGCCACTTGTAAAATAGTCGAGCAAAAGCCACTAAGCCCAAATCAGCCGCCCCTCCACCGACTAAAGACACAACAAATAACCCTCCAGCAAATTGCCTCCACCGATCCAAATAAAATAACAATAGAAGCCTTAACCAACCAAAAAAGACCTAACCCACGTGAACAGAAGCAGCACTTAGCAACCAAAACAAAAGAAACAAGCAGACCAAAACACGTGAAGCATGAATGTGTGGACTTTGACGTGGAACCAAAAGAAACAACCACAAAATTAGGCTCAAACAACATCCATAATCCACGTGAAACCAACAAATCAAAGCCCTCTGAACCGAGGACAAAACAGCCACCAAACGTGAATCCTAAGTCTGTACTTGGGATACAACTCCACGTACCGCTCGGGAATATTCATGTATGCGTGTTTATGTCATTTGTTATGCTATTTTTGTAATGGCGTTTTAACGCGTTTACGAACGCTACTCGAACGTGCACACACTGGACAGATTCTTTCCTTCTGTTTCATGCATGTTTGCCTATTTGGTTATTCCTTTCTGCATCATGTGCTTAAATATCTCATTTTTAATGTAATATGCTTCAATTGTTTCTATTAATGTTCATAGGTGTGAAAACTTATGTGTTGATTAAATTATCTTGCATGTGTTGCATAAGACTTGGTTATATTATTGCATAAATCCTTTCATTATGATTGGCATAAGTAAGGGACCATTCTGAACCCAACGGTTTGAGGTCTTCCCTTGCGAGGGGTGAGTGCGGCCTTAAATCATTTCCCAATTCACACTGGGTGGCGACTCCATTTATTCTCCGGCTTAGTCCCCCGCGGGCTACTCCGTAATTCCAATGGGCCGCGAGCCCGGACAGCGTCGCTGTACCTCTATACCGTGCCTACAGTCTGGCGACTCCACTGGGGATAGAGAATCGGCCCCGAAATAATACCTCTGTAATGTTGGGACTATTTCCTAGCATGTAATATAGTATGATGATATGGAATGCCACATCACGTGGTTCACCTTGACCTAGTACAAGCAGCTGAGAGCATAAACCTAAAGCAGGTCTGGGGGCGACCAGTCTACCAACTCGCGAATAAGAGACATAACGGGATCTTGAGCCATTGGACAAAAGAAAACTAAGCAATCACCAGAGTAGAATTGGCAGAAGGAAATTATAAGCAGACCCAGGGGGCGACCGAATATATTTGTAGGCAAAAGGCACCAAAGAACAAAAGGAAGGCCTAACCCATCGGACTAGGAAATTCATCAATGCATACATGCATACACGTCATATACACGCAATTTTTGTTTTTTGTTCGCAGGATTTGAAAAAAAAATGGCTAAGAGGAGCGACTCAATTCGGGAACAAGACCCACAACTTAAATAGGGAATAAGACCCTCAACTCAATTTGGGAACAATACCCTTAACTCAATTTCGGAACAAGACCCACAACTCCATTTGGAAACAAGACCCTCAACTCATTTCGAGAACAAGACCCACAACTCAAATCGGGAACAAGACCCACAACTCAAATCGGGAACAAGACCATCAACTCTTCTCAACTCAATTTGGGAACAAGACCCACAACTCCATTCGGGAACAAGACCCTCATCTCAATTCGGGAACAAGACCCTCAACTCAATTCGGGAACAAGACCCACAACTCAGTTCGAGATCAAAGCCCATAGTCAACACAGTTCCGGAATAAAGCCCACTCTCAACACAGTTCGGGAATAAAGCCCAGGGAATATAGCCCACTCTCAACACAGTTCGGGAACAAAGCCCATGGATTAAAGCCCATTCTCTACACAGTTCATGAATAAAGCCCAGGGAACAAAGGCCATAATCAGCATAGTTTGGGAAAAAAAGCCCACTCTCTACATAATTCGGGAATAAATCCCAGGGAACAAAGCCCATAATCAGCACAGTTCGGGAACAAAGCCCATTCTCTAAACAGTTCAGGAATAAAGCCCATGGAACAAATCCAATAATCAGCACAATTCGGGAACAAAGCCCACTCTCTACATAGTTCGGGAATAAAGCCCAAGGAACCAAACCCAAATCAGCACAGTTCGGGAACAAAGCCTACTCTCTACACAGCTCGGGAATAAATCCCATGGAACAAAGCCCACATTCAGCACAACCCATGGAACAAAGCCCACATTCAGCATAGTTCGGGAATAAAGCCCACATTCAGCATAGTTCGGGAATAAAGCCCGGGGAATAAAGCCCACTCTCAACACGGTTCGGGAACAAAGCCCAGGGAATAAAGCCCACTCTCAACACAAGTTCAGGAACAAAGCCCACATTCAATATAGCTCAGGAACAAAGCCCACACTCTACACCGTTCGGGAACAAAGCCTATGGAACAAAGCCCACATTCCATACAGCTCGGGAACAAAGCCCACATCCAACATAGTTTGGGAATAAAGCCCACATTCAGCACAGCTCGGGAAGAATACCCTCAACTCGGTGGTTCGGGAACAAAGCCTAGAGGTCGTAGCGTCTCGCCATCAACTGATCTCAACTCAGTAACGGTTCAGAAATGAACCACCCCACATCAATAATGGTTCGGAAATGAACCACCATCTCACATCAGTAACGGTTCGGAAATGGACCACCTCTCATAAAGTAACGGTTCGGGAATGAACCATCTCACATCAGTAACGATTCGGGAATGAACCATCTCACATCAGTAACGGTTCGGGAATGAACCATCACTCAAGTAATGGTTCGGGAAAGAACCACCTCACATCAGCTCAGTTAGGTAATGAATCCTAGAGATCGCAGCATCTTACAGGGATAAATCTTAGGGGCCGCAGCACCTCGTCAACAAAATCAATTCAGTTCGAAGCATCTCGCAAAGCAGTAGGTAAGTATGACAGCTGACAAACCAGGTAATTAAAAAACTGCATGCATAACTTTGATAGGGTTATCACTGTCACACACTGCACAAGTCCCATCAAAGTGAGGGCGACTGTAGACACTGTATTTTTGCATAAGCCCATGATGAGCCTCGTATGGAGGCACTACCTGATAAGTTGCAGAAGTCACGGGAAACGGACGTTGGAAGAGAATATTCCATAAATTAATACCTCGTCAAATTTAAATTCGCTAGTTAGCCGCGGGTTCACTTAGTCGATTCATATTTAAACATTAATCTTGGCCTTAAACCACATACGCATCCATCCAAATCCCATACGCACCCATCCAAAGCCCACTTGCATAACCCTAACCCTAATGCACCACTATAAAAATTAACTTAAACCAAACCCTAATCTCTCTCTCACTTACACGGCAACCTTCAAAACACAAAAAAAAATCACAAACAAAACACAAAAGAGAAAACCCTAATAGCTCCATCTTCTAGCCTCTCACCTCCATCATCTTCCCCACATAGCCACGGCTCTCTCTTCCCTCTCTCACCCTACACGATCTCCCATCTCCATCCTTACACTATCAACAACTCACGGTCAAAGCAGAAATAAACCCTAAATAGAAGGCCTCCATATTCTCTTACCTTCTCTCTTGATCAAGCAACAAAAATAATCCTTCAATCAGCCACCCTCTCACTCTCATTCACGGCAGTTCACAAACTAACCCTAAGCTAAAAATAATTGCATCGAATACACTTCAATGCACACACAGCCCACTCACTCTTCACATTCGACCTACACAACTTCATCACACTGACACACTGACCTGCACTCAGCCCTCAATCTCTCAAAAACAACACACTTACAGCCAACACCGCCCTTAACCCAAACCTTCACCCAAAACCACGTGAAACCTACGGAAAACACACAGCCATCACACGTCAAAACCCTAGACCTTAGACTTCTCCATGCAGCCCAGCTCACACCACTTGAAAAATAGTCGAGCACAAGCCACTAAGCCCAAATCAGCCGCCCCTCCACCGACTAA
>SKCR01054891.1:0-29690 GCA_019454045.1 Zanthoxylum bungeanum | reverse complement strand
ACATCAATATTGTCACACTCGTCCCCTTAGGTATGGTAGGGGTGAGACGGAGACCTAAAACTGGCAGAGTTACCCCTGTAATATGGACTAATCCTCCAAATACAAGGAAAAATCTAAACTGAAAATATCATCATAACATAGGATATCCATGATCCAACTCAACATAATATCCATGAAGAAAAATACATCATCCTCAGTAACAAATAAAGGCTCAATGCCTAACATTAGATAACAAATTCTTCCAAGAAAATACATAACTAAGACAATCTACTGTTGGCACAACTTTTCTCTACTGGCAGGAAATGACGACGAAATAGTAGATGGAAAGGATGATTTATTAAACTGCTGAACCTGAAATGTTAAGGAAATGGGGGTAAGCTCACGCTTAGTGCAATGGATCACAACTTAGTGCCGTGGATAAACAAGTAACAAGGTGGATCGAACAAGTCTTTCATAATATAAATAAATACATAAGCTGTAAATCGATATCTCAAACATTTACTTGAAATCGTAAATCTCATTCCTCATAAAACTCAAATCATAAATCTCATTTCTTATAAAGCTCATACTGCTTAAAAATACTCTGTAATGATAAATCTGTTTATTCATCTATATGCACAACCTCATGACAATATGGCAAAGCTGGCAACATGGGGCTTCCCCACGGCAAAACTGGCATCCGGAGCAAACTGGCAACATGAGACCTCATCTCACGGTAAATAATCTGGCACATATATGTACATCGGGTGCATCCTAACATAAAAATCATTTCCAAAATTCATGCTCAAATATCTCAAATCATGCAAGTTTCTCATATATCACAAACACATGATTTCAACATAATCAATATTCGATCCATACCTTATAGCAAAAATATAAACTTTCTAAAACAAACTCATTTAATGCATTACCTTAAAATTCATTTAAGAAAACATACATACTATATACTTTTGAAAACATCAATGTTACAGGCTTATCCACGCACCTGGTGAGCTGACTACTGAGAAATGAACTATGCAGCAGGATCGTCCCTGCTTACGGTATCACGATCACCTATAGAGATAAAAGAATTTACGATAAGGAACATAATCATAATCTAGAAAATGTGATAGAAAATGAAAGAAACGTGATTCGGTCGCTCTCGAAATCCTAACGAAATTTAAGATTTGGAGGTCCGTTACTACTCGGAATGGTCTGAAAATCACGGAGGAGATTCGGGAAATCGGCGGCAGAATTATGTCTGGCGCGTGGGGTCCACGCGCCTCCCCTTCTGTCTGCGCGTGGGCCTCACGCGCCGCCACATGAGGCGCGCGTGAGCGCCACGCTCCTGCCAGAATCTGGATTTTCCGGTGGCCGCAAGTTCGTCTCCCCCTCCCGGTTCTATTGCCACTGACGAATCGTCGATCGGAGTTCCGGATCAACGGGAAATCGAGAAAAACCACAAAAAATTTCTTACCGAGATCTCTACAAAAATTGGAAGTTTCCCGAGATGAAACCACCACCAAAATGATCCTCTCGACGAGATCTACACTTTTCCTTTAAGACTCGGTCAGGTTTGAACTACGGATTGGCCGGATCGGAATCAAAACTATATTTTCCTTATTTTTCTCTTTTTTTTTTCTCTCTCTCCCTCACGTCTCAACTTCTGTCTTTCTTATCTTTCTATCTTCTATTTTTTTTTTATTAAATGAAGAGGTGGCTGCTGAGTGAAATTAGGGTGTGCGTGTGTGTACAAAATATATCTGCATTACTAAAAACTCATAATGTCCATATCGAGTTCTAAAAGTCATCTTAAGTATATCTGCTTCCTTTACCTTTAGCTGATGATACTCGGATCTCAAGTCTATTTTAGAGAATACCTTGGCTCCCTGTAATTGATCGAAAAAATCATCAATCTGAGGCAAAGGATATTTGTTACGAATGGTAACCTTATTCAATTGCCGATAATCGATACACAATCTCATGGAACCATCTTTCTTCTTCACGAATAAAACTGGTGCACCCCATGGTGAAGAACTAGGCTTTATAAAGCCTTTATCTAACAGTTCTTACAATTGTATCTTCAACTCCTTCAACTCTACAGGAGCCATCCTGTAAGGAGCAAGGGATATAGGGGCTATACCAGGAATTACATCGATGCTGAAATCAACTTCTCTATTCGGTGGTAAGCCAGGTAGTTCATCTGGAAATACATCTGCAAATTCCCTCACAACCGAAATCTCATGTAATTCTGATGTACCTATTCTGGTATCTACTATGTGAGCTAAATAGGCATCACAACCTTTCCGCAACAACTTACTAGCTCGTATTGCAGATATCACATAGGAGGGAACAAATCTTTTCTCCCCTCTAAAGGAAAATCTTTGCCCATCCAGACCCTCAAAATCCACAACTTTCTCATGACAATTTACTGTTGCACGATGAAAAGATAATCAATCCATACCCACAATGACATCAAAATCATGTATCTCCACACAAATCAAATCTGCTAACAAATCATGCTCACCAACACGAATTACACATCCTCTGTAAACTTGCTTAGCAATAAAGGAATATCCGACAGGGGTAGCAACAACTAACTCACAATCTAGCTCACTCCCTTCTCTATCGGCATTCAATGCAAAAGATTTTGAAACAAAGGAATGTGTAGCACCGGGATCAATAAGTATTCGGGCATTTCGACCAAAGATAGACACCATACCTGTGATAACCTCTGGTGCTGCTAAAGCTTCCTGCTGCGTCATAGCAAACACTCTACCTTGGGCTCTAGGTCTGCTAGTCTGACCACTTGGAGCAACTCTACTCTGAGCACCTGAACCTGTGTGAGCTCCAGAAGTCTGACCACGAACCCCACTCTGACTAAAATTACCTCTGAAATTCTGAGCTGGAGGAACAGCTGTCCTCTGAGTCTGTCTACTGCTATCATTAACATTAGGACAATCTCTCTTCAAGTGGCCCACTTCTCCGCACAGAAAGCAACATTTGGTACCCAATCTGCACTCTCCATGATGATTATTCCCACAAATAGTACATGGTGGAAATCTTCTATCTTGAGCTTGGCCTTGCTGACCACGAGGAATCCCACTAGGTGGAGCTCTCACTGAACTCTGACTAACTGTAGGTCGACTTTGTTTCTGATGCTGTCCAGAACTCATCTGATAACTACCACTGGGTCTTGAGTCACCCCATTTCTTACTCTGATTTCCTTCTCCAAAAGATCGATGTTCTCTGTTTCTCTTCCTTATCTGATAATCTAGCCCAACTTGCCATTCTCTTTCTGCAAACTCTGCTTTTCTAGCAAAATCTGCCATCTCTGTCAAACTGTCCATAGGAAATAATCGGATCCTGGATCTCAATTCTGCATTCAGACCGTTAAGAAAATGATCCATCTTGCCCTGTTCATGGTCTTTCAAATGTGGAACAAACTGCACCAACTCATGGAATGCGGTGTCATACTGATCTACTGTGCGGCTACCCTGAGTCAACCTATAAAATTCCCTTCTCTTTTCATCCATAAAAGCAGAATTCATATAATTACTCATGAACTCCCTCTTGAACTTCTCCCAAGTTAACACATTAGTCTCTGAGAATTTACCTCTTACACTCATCCACCATTTATCAGCTTGCTCAGTCAAAAGTTGATACACATGGTGGCATTTCTGTTCATCAGTTAATCTCATCAACTCAAAAGCCTTCTCAATCATGTCCAAGAAATTTCCAGCTACGATGGGATCCTTCTTCCCATCAAACTCAACAGCTACTCTTTCTTTCATTCCTTTAGCAATATTATCTTCATTAACTATAGGAGCTACCTGAGCTGGACCATGACCTCATGCTGGAGGGTAGTAATACGGATAAGGGTAAGCACTAGGAGGAACATCTGCTGGTGGAGGAGCATAATAAGGTGGAGGGTAGTAACCCGGAGGAGGTATATGATAACCCTGATTTACTAGAGGAGGTGGAGGAGATACTGGAACATTTTCCTGAGGTGCTGCAGGGGCTGGAGGAACATTACTGCTAGGAGGATGATGAACTGGGGTACTATCCCCGAAAACTGAGGCTATGGAATCTTCTACAACAGGATTAGGGTTCCCTTCAAAGGCTTCCCCATCATAAGAATTAACCTCCTCATCAACTGGAGGTGACCTAGAAGGTTGGCCAACATTTGCTATCCTACGAGTACGAACTCGACATGCACCTCGAACTCTGAGACTCGGAGGCATCTGAAAACACATGAGAGATGTCAACCGCTAGAAGACATAGAATAACTAATAAAGAAATTGAAGTGTCTACAAAATCTATGAACCATGGGCTCTGATACCATTAAATGTCACACCCGTCCCCTTAGGTAGGGTAGGGGTGAGACGGAGACCTAAAACTGGCAGAGTTTCCCCTGTAATATGGACTAATCCTCCAAATACAAGGAAAAATCTAAACTGAAAATATCATCATAACATAGGATCTCCATGATCCAACTCAACATAATATCCATGAAGAAAAATACATCATCCTCAGTAACAAATAAAGGCTCAATGCCTAACATTAGATAACAAATTCTTCCAAGAAAATACATAACTAAGACACTCTACTGTTGGCACAACCTTTCTCTACTGGCAGAAAATGATGACGAAATAGCAGATGGAAATGATGATCTACTAAACTGCTGAACCTGAAATGTTAAGGAAATGGGGGTAAGCTCACGCTTAGTGCAATGGATCACAGCTTAGTGTCGTGGATAAACAAGTAACAAGGTGGATCGAACAAGTCTTTCATAATATAAATAAATACATAAGCTGTAAATCGATATCTCAAACATTTACTTGAAATCGTAAATCTCATTCCTCATAAAACTCAAATCATAAATCTCATTTCTTATAAAGCTCATACTGCTTAAAAATACTCTGTAATGATAAATCTGTTTATTCATCTATATGCACAACCTCATGACAATATGGCAAAGCTGGCAACATGGGGCTTCCCCATGGCAAAACTGGCATCCGGAGAAAACTGGCAACATGAGACCTCATCTCACGGCAAATAATCTGGCACATATATGTACATCGGGTGCATCCTAACATAAAAATCATTTCCAAAATTCATGCTCATATATCTCAAATCATGCAAGTTTCTCATAAATCACAAACACATGATTTCAACATAATCAATATTCGATCCATACCTTATAGCAAAAATATAAACTTTCTAAAAACAAACTCATTTAATGCATTACCTTAAAATTCATTTAAGAAAACATACATACTATATACTTTTGAAAACATCAATGTTACAGGCTTATCCACGCACCTGGTGAGCTGACTACTGAGAAAGGAACTATGTAGCAGGACCGTCCCTACTTACGGTATCACGATCACCTATAGAGATAAAAGAATTTATGATAAGGAACATAATCCTAATCTAGAAAATGTGATAGAAAATGAAAGAAACGTGATTCGGTCGCTCTCGAAATCCTAACGAAATTTAAGATTCGGAGGTCCGTTACTACTCGGAATGGTCTGAAAATCACGGAGGAGATTCGGGAAATCGGCGGCAGAATTCTGCCTGGCGCGTGGGGTCCACGCGCCTCCCCTACTGTCTGCGCATGGGCCTCACACGCCGCCACATGAGGCACGCGTGAGCGCCACGCTCCTGCCAGAATCTGGATTTTCCGGTGGCCGCAAGTTCGTCTCCCCCTCCCAGTTCTATTGCCACTGACGGATCGTCGATCGGAGTTCCGGATCAACGGGAAATCGAGAAAAACCATAAAAAATTTCTTACCGAGATCTCTACAAAAATTAGAAGTTTCCTGAGATGAAACCACCACCAAAATGATCCTCTCGACGAGATCTACACTTTTCCTTAAAGACTCGGTCAGGTTTGAACTACGGATTGGCCGGATCGGAACCAAAACTATATTTTCCTTATTTTTCTCTTTCTTTTTCTCTCTCCCTCACGTCTCAACTTCTGTCTTTCTTATCTTTCTATCTTCTATTTTTTTTTATTAAAGGAAGAGGTGGCTGCTGAGTGAAATTAGGGTGTGCGTGTGTGTGTACAAAATATATACTTATATGGCAAAATTCATTTGCCACCCTAAACTTGATCTTAACCGCATTTTAATTCCAATTTCCACAAACTTAATAATTTAGTCCTTAAATTTATTTGGGGTGTTACAAATATAATTATAAAATTTTCCACCTCTTTAAAATTTTAAATTTTTTTCTTCTCTTATTTATAAAATTTAAAAGTTTCACTTATCTTTAAAATTTTAAATTTTCCCTCTCTAAAATATTAAAAATTTCTGTTTTTTAATTTTTTTAAATATATAGCTACAGAAATTCTGTCTCTATTTAGCTATGAGAATTTATTACATCGCTAAATAACGACGAAATTTCCGTAATTATATAGAGACTGAATAAAATCTCATCGCTAATTTTAGCGACGGATGTAAAATTTCCATCGCTATTTTTTTACGACCAACAAAATAGAGACGAAATTGTTCCGCCTAGCTACGAATTTTTCCGTCACTATTTGATTGTTTTCTTGTAGTGTGCATACAATTCTCATACGTAATTCATTACATATTTTAAAATAGGTATGGGATAAATGTTGTCATAATGGATTCCCTAATTAGCATTGCTATGACACATTTATTGGGACGGATCAGGAATCCCTAGGGTCGGATCGGTACCCCACGCAGCAAAAATGGGTCTAACCTGTGGATATCAAGCATGAGTATAATTTTAAATAATTTAATGAAATACTATATTTGATTACGAGTGCATAGGAAAAAACCGCGGCTGAATCGGAGTCCGGAAACTCAAAAACGAAGAAAAACAAATTCAGTGTGCGCACACCCAAAATTAATTTTTAGCATTAAAACCAACATCAACACATGTTATATAACAAAAAACAAGATTTTCAATGAATCAAATATTTTTACAAAAACATAAATTTATTCTAAATACGCACTTACGTAAATTTTGAATTCAAAACAGAAATCAAATTACAATCCCACAATGAAGTGACTCGTGAACAATTCTAGGTCACCTAAAGGTGGTCAAGTGATTCTATAATGGTAGCCTTAACTCTAAGCTATTATCTAGAGTTACAAACTCTAATTTTAGGTATATGTCTAACATAAATATTTTGGCCCAATTACAAGCAAATTATGTTTATACTTTCAAATCATCTTAACACAAATTAATTAGCCTAATTTCAATATTATGTATCTAATACATAATTCAGCACTATATGTCTCACTAATGAAAAATATAGCTTTTGAAGAAGATCAAACTTACCTAGTAAGGTTGATTCAAATATCCAATTTACTTCTCCTTGTTGAAATGTTTAGAGAACTTCCAAATATTAGCAAGCTTGACTCCAAGATCCAATCTTGATTCCAATGCTAGCAAGCTTCACCCCCAAAATCCAATCTTGATTTCTCATAAATGAAATGTTATAGAGACATCACAAATATTCTCTAAACACTACTCTAACTATAATATCTCGGGTTTTTTCGGAACAGTTCGGGAAAATTATCAAATTAAAGTTAAGGATTTGGAACGCGATGGTAATCGAAAATCAGAGAATATGTGTTGTGAAATAGGTTGGATTATTTTCAATTGAAGGTTTGTCGCATTGGAAAATGCGTGGTTTCGAGAACCGGTTACGCGATTTCTGATTTTATCGTTATACGCATAAACTTTTCTTATATCGGCTATAAAGATAGCAAACAAACTCCGATTAAGCTGATTCTTGAATTATCAGACTCGTTTTTCCGAGACGAACAACTTTCATGTTGAACACTTTTCGAAATTTACATCGGAAAGGCTTCAAAAATACAAAATTTCTAAGAAGTTCCATGACAGTGGCCTGAATGTAATTTTCGAGGGTCAGATTGTAATTTTCGAAAATTTTTCTATATATACCTCTAGGCATGGCAAGGTGACCCGGACCCGGCCCGGTTCCGCATGGATCCGGACGATCCGGGTCCGGGATTAAAAAATCTGGATCCGGGTCTTAAAAATTCGGACCCGGGATAGCACGGAACCTGCCCGGATAGATCCAGGTCCGGAAAAAAAAATAAAAAAAATAAATATAATAAATTAAAATATAATGAAAAATATAAAATAATATGCATATATATATATATATATATATATATAATATAGTATAATTAAAAAAATATATATAAAAGAATTGAAATAAAACTAATAAAATTGACAAAATCCAAATATAAAAATAAAATAAAATAATTAAAAATTTTAAAAAAATAATAATTAACCGGGTATCCGGATCTGGACCGGGCAGACCTGGGTCCGGACCCGTGTCTATTTACCCGGATCCGGAACCGGACCCGGGCTAATAAAAATGCTTCCGGATCCGGATTTTGTCATCCCTATATACCTCGAAATTTCTAGAAATTGCAAAACTTTCATATATTCTCTACATCACCCACACACATCCATATCTCCAAAAAAGGAAACAACAACGCATTGGTCGCACCGGTGGCCAGCCAGCCATGGTCGGCCTTCGCGATGACACCTTAAGACGCGTCCGGCCACCATACGTCCAACGGTGGCCGGCGGCAACGCTGAAAACGCCGACAACGGTGAGAAATGAAGAGAGAGGCGCGTGAATGAGTTTTGCGATCTCGGCTTGTCACTTCGTTTCATGACCCGAGCCACCCGCTAAATCGAAGCTCTCAGAGGGTACTACAAGTTGGCGATGACGGATTTTCCGTTCCGTGCACGGTTGCATACAAAACGAGGAAAAAAAGATTTCAATGAATAGTAACATATCGGGAAATAGTAGCTCCAATCAGAATTCTATCGATTCCAGCACGTTCGTGGGATCGTTTGGAGTCCGTATATGCCCTCGAAATCTCAGTAAGACCTCCCGGTAAAAATCCGCAAATTTCAAGTTTATAGTTAAATGATTGGATGTATCCAGTAGCTTCATAGCATAGAGTATTAGTATAAATTGAATTGTATGAGTATTAGTATATTGAATATATGTATTTGGCAGAATCCGAGTGAAAACGGAACGAGTTTGATCTATCCGATAGAATATGTAAGTTTTCGATAAAAGTGGTTTTTACGTAGAATGATTTGTTTTGATTTTAATGATAGTTATGAGTTATATATGATATTACGAACATGTTTGGATAAATCCGGGTAGGTTCGGAGGGTTTGGGACCCTTCCGTAGTGGTTGCGGAAACTTTTTCGGAAGATTTTTCAAAAATACGTAAATCGAGAATTTAGGTGAACTAGTGGCTTGAAATTATTTTTAATTGTGTTTTAAGACAATTGGAACTGAAACATTGAAAACAGACTTAATTTGGTTGTTCCGGAAAGATCCGGGATTTTATCGTAGTTAAGTGGAGAATACCGTAAATCACGATTCTGACAGCTTTTCGCCATTTATTTTGACATATGTGACTAAGACCTGGAGTGCTCGCGAAGTCAGGTAAGTAACTCATGGGATGAGAACTTAAGTAAGTGAATTCGTGTTTTGATTATTCATATATATATTTATATGTATATGTATAGAAATGACTAACATGTTTAGGATAAGAATAAGATAGTTAAGAGATGGTCTTGAGAACAAAGTTCAAGGTTATGTATGGATAAGCTAATCGACCCCCACAGGTATGGATGTTTATGTTATTCCATGAGATGAATTGAAATGTTTGATAGGCCTAATATCTAAGTGTATGTATGGATGTACGTAAGGGTACGAACCTGTAGAAGTATGATTACATGTATGTAAGTGAATATGTAAATGTATGAGTATATAAACGTGCATTCACATGTGTATATATGATGTTAAGACATGTATAGGTCGGGTATACGAAATCGGTAAATGGAATAAATCATGGTTTCTAATTTGGTATAAGCTAAGCTCTAGTACGTGTGCGATGAGATACGTTTATGAATGGATGCTTCTGATAAGAATTTTGGAAATAAAGTGTATTTGATTGATAAGTTAAATATATGAAGATTGTTAAAATATATTGTATCAGGATTTGATGTTATGTTCATATGTTTGATGTAAGTGCATATGTATACAACGATTCAAATAATAAGCAATGTTTGACATGTATATGCTTGTGTATGAGAGGTCGTGTGATGAGTTTGTGTCACGTGATATGTGTGTATGTGTGTATGTTTAATTGGGTGATGATTTCGTGGTGTAGTATTCGAGCTGGTTAAGAATCCGTTCGTACGGAATTCATCTCATATCTATTCTAAAATAGGTAATGAGTCTCGTACGAGCATTGTGTGTATAAGCCAGTGGTATGTATGTGTTATTGAATGATGTGATCTTTGATGTGTCGGTTGTTGTGTGTGCTTCGTGGTTGGTTGTTTGATGTTTGTTAATATGTTTGAGTGTATGTATGTGTATGATAGAACTCGTGTTATGTATGGATCGTGTATGCTTATGTGAAATAAAGGGATGATTTGAAACCGATGAGAATTTCAGAGGTTATAAAGCGTGTTTTCCAAGTTGTAATGGTATGTACGTATATGTATAAGAATTACGATATTGTATTTGCATGTATATAGAGAAGTACGTTTTGAATTGAAGAAAGTGTGATTGTTTCATCGATTTGATGATATTTCAAATATGGGTATTGATGATAAAACTATAGATGTATGACTTCGTGTTTCACATGATTGAAGTGAAATTAATGTTAAATGATATACTCTATGGTATTCAAGTTTTCCTGTGTATTCTTTGAAAGTTAGTTATGAGATTGGCATGTATGTAGACATGAAAATATGAAACCTTGACGTAAATAAAGTATAAATAATAACAAAAGTTGATAACTCTGAACTCGTCGTAACTTAGTAAATTTGACAAAACTTCTAATGTGGTTGACTTATATGATTTGTTTGCTTGTAGTGTTAGCATGGTTACTTATTGAGTTTTTATAACTCACATCAAACCAGTTACTAGTTTTGCAGGTTGGCTACCAGATGGGTCAACCACTCCAACTTTGAAGTCATATTCGAGACGTGGATCACCCAAGCAGCAGTCACCCTCGCAAGTGTCCTGTAAAGGGTTTAGAGGCATAGGACGAAGCACACACAACAACCGACACATCAAAGATCACATCATTCAATAACACATACATACCACTGGCTTATACACACAATGCTCGTACGAGACTCATTACCTATTTTAGAATAGATATGAGATGAATTCCGTACGAACGGATTCTTAACCAGCTCGAATACTACACCACGAAATCATCACCCAATTAAACATACACACATACACACATATCACGTGACACAAACTCATCACACGACCTCTCATACACAAGCATATACATGTCAAACATTGCTTATTATTTGAATCGTTGTATACATATGCACTTACATCAAACATATGAACATAACATCAAATCCTGATACAATATATTTTAACAATCTTCATATATTTAACTTATCAATCAAATACACTTTATTTCCAAAATTCTTATCAGAAGCATCCATTCATAAACGTATCTCATCGCACATGTACTAGAGCTTAGCTTATACCAAATTAGAAACCATGATTTATTCCATTTACCGATTTCGTATACCCGACCTATACATGTCTTAACATCATATATACAATTCTGAACAGCTTATGTGAAATAAAGGGATGATTTGAAACCGATGAGAATTTCAGAGGTTATAAAGCGTGTTTTCCAAGTTGTAATGGTATGTACGTATATGTATAAGAATTACGATATTGTATTTGCATGTATATAAGAGAAGTACGTTTTGAATTGAAGAAAGTGTGATTGTTTCATCGATTTGATGATATTTCAAATATGGGTATTGATGATAAAACTATAGATGTATGACTTCGTGTTTCACATGATTGAAGTGAAATTAATGTTAAATGATATACTCTATGGTATTCAAGTTTTCCTGTGTATTCTTTGAAAGTTAGTTATGAGATTGGCATGTATGTAGACATGAAAATATGAAACCTTGACGTAAATAAAGTATAAATAATAACAAAAGTTGATAACTCTGAACTCGTCGTAACTTAGTAAATTTGACAAAACTTCTAATGTGGTTGACTTATATGATTTGTTTGCTTGTAGTGTTAGCATGGTTACTTATTGAGTTTTTATAACTCACATCAAACCAGTTACTAGTTTTGCAGGTTGGCTACCAGATGGGTCAACCACTCCAACTTTGAAGTCATATTCGAGACGTGGATCACCCAAGCAGCAGTCACCCTCGCAAGTGTCCTGTAAAGGGTTTAGAGGCATAGGAGTTGTGATTGACGTTCTGTTGTTTTCGTGTAGAGCACGTGAATTGTATTTAATAAGTTAAAGTTTTAATTGTTTATGATATTGTGGGCAGAGCCCTTGAGTGTTGATAGATGATATAGGCACGGAGCCCTTAGGTAATGTTTTTGATGTGTTGGTGTGGACCTGAGATCCATTTTGAAAAATGATGTTTATTTTAGAATCGTTTTGGTGCTGGACTGAGATCCAAATTGTCCGGTTTTAGGATGCATCATGCCAGATTTTCGTAAATTTAGAGGCTTATGGAGATGGGTCAATCCTGTCTCCTGCCGGTAGCATTCTGCCTCTGTCGGGGTGTTACACTAACTTAGGCTAATTTCTCTAATTTTTGATTGTGTTTAGCTTTCTCAAGCTTTTGTTTTGCTTAATTAAAACTTTCCTAAAGCTTGCTATTTATAGCAAAACTTAGGTAATTTTTAATTAATAAAAGTTGTAATCAACTTTTAGGTGGACTTAATCTAATTTGTCCAAATATGTATAATTAGGTGTGACTAATCTCCATTGTCTACCGCTTTGATTTAATCCAATTAAATCAAGACAATGATTAGGAAATGAATTAGTTCAATATTTGCCACTTTGATTTAATCCAATTAAATCAAGCCAAAACCACATATTATTACATACTTACAATTACCATAATATCCTCAAATGGTAGAGATAATTGTGATTTTACAATTAAGCCCTTGTGTAATTATTGAATTAATCTAATTAATCCAATTAGGTCAAAGTAAATAATTGATATTATTCAATAACACTTGATTATCTTAGTTGATAATTATAATATCGAATATTATCTTTTATCAAAATTAATCAGCTACTCAAGTCTTCAACGAGTACACTTCATATTGGGACTCTCTAAGTTCAGACACGTTCGTCATATAAACGTAGCTAGTATGTATGCAATTCGGCCACCTCCGAATTCACGAAGAACATGAACGACCTTTCTGAACTATACAAGTCGAAGTCATCACATATGGTGTCACTTTTTCTGGCTTGCTGATTTCTGTGTTCCAGCATTTCCCGCGTGCTTCCGTTTCGTTCGTAAGGTCCCAAAACACATACAATTGCTCCAAGATCCATGTTATAATGCTTCCTACTAATAAAACATAAAATAAACTACATAATACATTAAATGACACGAAACCTAACAAAATAGTAAGCTAAAAGTGCGGAATAAGTGGGTATAAACCGCACTTATCAGGCAACATGGGGCATCCACATGATAATAACTAGCATCCGAAGCAAAATGGGCAACATGAGATCTCGTCTCACGGTAAATAATCTGGCATGTATATGTACACGAAGTGCATTCTAACATAAAACTCTCACGACAATATAGCAAAGCTGGCAACATGGGGTATCCCCATGACAATATATGGCATCCGGAGTTAAACTGGCAACATGAGACTTTGTCTCATAGCAAATAATCAGGCACGTATATGTAAACGAAGTACATTCTAGCATAAAAGGCATTTCTAAAACACATGCTCATGTATCTCAAATATCATGCAAACTTTATCATATATTACAAACTCATGATTGCAAACATAATCAATAATTGATCCATTCTAAAATATAAACGTTCTAAAATCTAAATCATTTAATGCATTACCTTGAAAATTTATTTAAGAAAACATACATAACTATATACTTTGAAAAGCATCAATGTTATAATTTTATCCACACACATATCAGACTCATCACATAACACACGTCAAATTCATCATTCATCGACAAATAACTCGTAAATTATGAAACAACGAAACTATATACATGTGCGCGCACACACACACACATCTTTTCTATGACACAAGAAACAGCTGATACGTCATACATTCATCACATGGAATACTTACTTGGTTACGTGAACACTCCTGATCCTAGCCAAATCTATCAAACAAATGGTGAAATGCAGTTAGAATCACTGTTACACGAAAATCCTGACTCAGCTATAAAAACAATTTCCTAAAACATCCAAATCAAGTCTAATTCCAATTATTTCAGTTTTGTTACTCTTAAAACACATTATACTATAATCACATAGCATCAAATTCACTTTCCGATCTAAAACCTGAAAATCCTCTGAAAAGTCCGAAACGTTATAAATGGATCTGAGACCTTTTGGATCCTTTCTGATTTCTTTCGAAACCTTTCTAATATAATAATATATCATAAAATATCACTCTAAGATATCCAATTAGCTTAAATCCTTGAATTATATATTTTCAGAAATCTTCCGAAAAAGATTTCAAAAATACTATGGAATGATCCTGAACCTTCCGAGACTTTTCGAAACCATCTAAATATCATCATATCATCATAACTAAGTCATATATATTATTACATTCATCAAAACATCAATGTGCACGAAATCGAATTTTATCGGAAACTCGCTTAACCCACCAGATTGATATAATTCATTATGATTTCACTCGGATTCTACAAACAATACAAATTCAGTACATTCTAGCATAATTACCTCAATACACATCTAAACATAACTCTATGAATCTATCGGAAGCATTCGAATATAAACTAACTTCACTAAAATTCTGAGGGCACTGACGGACACCTAACGCTCCCATTAATGCAGTGGAATTGACAAAATTCAAATCTGAGCACCCGGGCTTATGAGTCACTATTCACAACTCGTTTTAGCCTCGATTTATATGAAATCGAGCGCCAATCGAAGAAATTGTCATTGCAGCCTCATAGTACGTTCCAAGAGCTTCAATTTGGTGAGTGGTTTGACATATAGATCGGAGAAACAAGGCAGAATCATAGCAATCTTTCCTAAAGATGCTTTGGGTGAGTGGGGCCCACACAGGGCGCATGAGAAGCCCCACCCCCACCAGCCACCACCGAAAACGTCTCGATGAGACGCTTCTAATGGTGGTGACACGTGCTGGCGATGACGACCGAAAGGTTATCCGCCGGCCGTGTCTCCCTTTCTCTCTCATCTTGCATCTCTCTCTGAAATTTGGATGAAGTTTGTGTCCTTTTGCAATTTTCGAAAATTATGGCCCTAATTATAGAGAATATTTTTGAAATTACGAAATGACCCCGAAATCTGTACTTTGGCTCTTATATGGGGTAATTTCGAAAATTATCATTTTTGAGGCATTTCTTATGCAAAAGTGTTCAAAATAAAAGTTATTCGTCTTCGAAAATATTTCCAACAGTTTAATAAAAACATCAATCGGAGTTCATTTTATATTTTTATAGCCAAAATAATAAAAACTCCGTCATATATAAAAATATCCCAAAAAATACGTGTAACTGATCCTTTCGAATGACACAAATTCTAAAACTTTGAAACACCACTTCAAGACATTCCAATATATTATTTAACATTGAAACTCTTATTCTCCAATATCATCTAGTTCCGAGAACTAAACTTCGAATTGAGAACCTTCGAAAAATATCCCGAAAATTTAGAGATATTACATAAAGGGCATGGTGGTTGGCCGTGTGTTAGCTAACATTGTAGCTTCTATGGGCGTTGGGTTAGTTTGTTTCTAAGAACAATAGAAGAAGTTGAGGATTAAAGAAATGCTGATGTATGTAGTTTGAGTTTGGTGATGCTGCTTTCTTGGGTTGCATGGTCAGTGTTGGTGTTCTGAGTAAAATGTAAGGATGTTAACTGGGGGTGTAAATGTTTTTTTTCTCTTTCACATCATGTGTCTAAGTTGTATCTTTTATCGGAAGTCTATATAGTAATATATGATTACTCTCCTTTCTCACTTTTTAATAATATTGATTATCCATTTCAAAAAAAAAAAATTGGCTGTTTTGGGATTGTTGTAGTCGCTTCTACCGGGCTAATCAAGCAACAGAGCAAAAAAAAATACAACTTAGGTTGTATGATAAACAGGTTGTTGAGAATAATGTGAGTTTAAAAAAATAACACAAGCTTTTGGTAAATTTTATTACTAAAGTGTTATTTCATTGTATAACTGCCAAAATGACACGAGTTTAAGATGCATTTTGGTTTTCTAGAGTGAGTTTAATAAGTTATCGAGACATCTTCTTCTTCTTCTTTTTTTCCATTTTAAACTTTATAATCCGTATATACAGAATATGTTAAAATATATAACATTATATAAAAATATAAATAAAATAGAAGTACTATTTATTAAGTTCACATAAAACTTGTTGCACTAAAGTAAATAAGACATTAATAAGGTTATAATTGGAACTTACTTCTAATCATAATTGTCCAAATTTAATTGGGATCTTACTTCCAATCATAATTGTCCAAATAATATAAATTATTTAACATTCTCTCAAATTTTTTTAAAAAAAAGTGTCTTTCAGTTATTCCACTTTATATTCTTTTTATGACGGGGAACAAAAATCTTAGAGCAGACATAGATTTGGTTAGGTTAAAGGTACTTTTATAGTTAAAATTAATATAACTTATGATTTGTAAACTTCCACTAATAAATAATTGAATAATGAGTATAAAATAAAAATTCAAAATATGAAAAGATAAGATGATATTAGTAAATGTCTATTATTTAAAAAGGTTGGGTTAGTAATTATTATTGAACTCCTAGTGATAAAAAAATTAGTTACAATTCCTTAGTGAAAAAGATGACGAATGACTTGTTTGACATGTCATAACATTAATTAAAGGCATATTAAATTATGATTTATTGTTGGTGACCATGTCTTATTTGGTAGGTCATATAATATAATTATAGTTATAAGATAAAATAAAATGATGTGATTATTTACAAGAGAATACGAAAGGATATGAATCATATAATTATGAGAGAAATAGAAATGATATGAAGTCGAAACATATTTATGCATATAATTATGAGAAATATGAAAGGATATAATACATATATTTATGAGAGAATATAAAATGATATGAATTGCATAATTATGAGAGAAAATGAAAAGATATAAATCAAACAATTACGAGAGAAAGGTGAAAGAATATGAATCATATAATTATGTGATAAAAATAAAAAGATACGAATATAATGATGAGAGAAAGTGAAAGGATGTAATTATTTATGAGAGAATATGAATCATATAATTATGAAAGAAATAGAAATGATACAATAGGGATGGTAAAAATTCATGTGGGGATGAAAGACCGCGGGACCCGGTACTTTAGGGGCGGGTAAGGGATAATTTTTTATACCAGTTGATTGGACGAGTCAAGTACAGGTATTTGCATCCCGTTAAAATAGAGGTAAAATCCCTGTGTGAACGGAGACTCATATAGGGACCCGGTATGTTGGGGTCGGGTAAGAGGATAATTTATGTACATAATGATTGAATGAGATAGGTACGGATATTGACATCCTCGTACCATATTCCGCCCGTTGATATCTCATACATATATTTATGAGAGAATATAAAATGATATAATTTACATATTTATGAGAAAAGATGAAAAAAATATTAATTATATAATTATGAGATAAAGTGAAAAATACATTTATGAGAAATATGAACTTATATAATTCATATATTTATGGAAAAAAAATGAAAAGATATGAATTACATAATTATGAGAGAAAGTGAAAAAGTGAAAAGATATGAAATCAATATGTGTGTGTGAAAATGAAGAGATATGAATTAAACAATTATGAGAGAAGATGAAAAAGTATCATATAATTATGTGAGAAAATAAAAAGATTTGAATATAATTATAGGAGAACATATATTGCATACGTAAATAGCTTCTAAAAATATTGTTTTACTAGACAATCTCAATAAAAATGAAGAAATTCAGTTTTTATATTTTTATTTAGATATAAGATAAAGAACAAATCTTTCACTCTTCACAATAATGGAACAAACAAAGAATCCCCCACTAAAGATTCAAACAAATATAATATCGAAAGCTTCAAAACACAGGATTAATATATTAGTCCTGAAAAAGAATAATAATCAAATCTTAATCTCATCTCACCAATTAATTTTCCTAGCCCAGAAAATGGAAAAATGAATAATAATTAATTAACTCTCAAGAGGAGGAGAAGCTCTTGATCTTGTATCGGTACAAAACCCTTTTCTTCTTGCTCGAGGCATTGTCAATTGTGACCACAAGCTTTCCAGCTTCATTGTTCTTGAAAGTGTTGCGAATTGGCCGTTCATTTGATCCTATCTTTTTGTCCTTCTGAACAATTATGGTGTATGAGCCTTCATCGCTTGGCACAAATTCCTCCTTGTAACTCACTTCCCGACCCAGAACTGCTAGATCCCAAGTGATTGTACTTCCAATCTGTCAGAATCATTTTTCAGAATCAATGCAGTTTTGTATCCTGAGAATTAATTTCATCAACATTTTTACCTCAGGAGCTGGAATCTCAATAGTTTCAGTTGATCCTGGTCTGAGAGTAATCTCAGAAACAGCAGAATCTTCTTTAGAGAACTCGAAATCGTTATCCCTCTTGAAACCACCATATTGGACAGGGAGCTCCTCGGCTGAAATGTAGCTAATATTCAAGAAAAATTTAGCTCATTTCATTAGCTTTTTAGTCACAATGCCATTCAGATGATTAATAAAACAAGCACATATGTAAAAGAAAGAAAATACTCACTTCAGAAGTGTTTCAGTGACCTTGGCCGGGCGAGCAACAACAAATTTACTCTTGGTTCTTTGGGTTAAGAAAGGTGATATGAGAGCATTCAAGGCATAGTACCAAAATGGAGCATTAATAATTATCTGCAATCAAACAAATTTGATTGATTAAAAGAAGCAAATGATATTAGATTAATGAATAATTAATTAAAGGAATTGCTTACATTTCTGGCGACAAATTCAGGGTAATTATTCTGTAAAAGATCAACAGCTTGTTTCATGGCAACCCTCAGCTCCTTCTTTGCAAGTACTGGAGCATTCTTCAAATCATTGACTTGAAGCAAAGAAGAAACGCCACCAGGCTTCAAATCAAGCTTCTGAACGCCCTGCTCCATCAGCCTCAGCCTCCACCTCAAGAACTGGCCACGCTTCTCCTCAGTACCAAAGGTCTTCTGATAAAGCTCATTACTCCCAAACACCCCATGAATGTTATAGCAAACAGGGTGGCCTTCGCGATCGACGCCATTCATGTAAGCAGCGGAGCTTAAATCACCCTCCAATTCCTCATCTAAAATGGAATCAATCTTGTTCTCCTTCCTCCATTGAATGGTCTGTTTCAGCATCTCGAATGCATCTTTCACCTTAAACTCTCTAGCCCTCAAGAACTTCAGCAGAATCACATCAATCCCCTCAGCACCTTTACTTGGCAAAAGGGGCACTCCCCAAAGTGCAATGTCCTTATCAACTTCAACACACACCTCTTCTTCTTCTTCAGGTTCCTTTTTTTCTTCTTCATTTTCATCCTGTTTCACACTTTCTTGGGCAATTTGCTCTTCTGGATTTTTCTCCTCTTCTTGTTTAGCTTCTGCTTCTGGCTTTTCTGGTTCTTTCTCCTTCTCTTCAACTCCATTGCTGGCTGCTGCCTTTTCGCTCTTCTTGGGCTCCTTCTCTTTCTTGAACAAATTGTTCCCAAGAATGGCTTCTTCAAGCTTGGCCTTGAACTCATTCAAAGCGTTCCTCTCAAACTCCTTCTGATCAGAGAGAAAATTGCTCTCTTCCTTATAAGAAGAGCATTTCTCAACAGTTTTTGGCTCTTCTTTAATTACAGCAACCTTCTGGGTATCTTCTTCAACTTTAATAACCTCAACAGCCATTGTTACTCCTTAATTCTCACAAGCAAAGCAAGAAACAAAATTCTTAAACAAGCAGAAAGAGTGAACGTGTTTCTTTTCTCTCTCTCTCTCTCTCTCCCTTTCTGCTTTGTTATATGAGCTTGGGATGTTTATTTTGTTTGGAGAAAATAGAAGCGGGTTGTAACGGCTATATATTTTGAAACAATACAAAAGAGTGGGGCCCACCAACGGTTACTTATCTGGATCCACCGCAGAGGAGCCGTTGGGTTTTGCTAGCCTGGAGGCCAGCAAGATTCCGCCACCCTTTCTTGGGCCCGCATACTTTTCATATTCTCCACTTATATTTATTATTGTTAACTTAAACTAATAAAAGTTTTGGCTGCATTTGATTACAATCATTTGTTCTTCTGTTTTTTTTAAATGAGTTGTTATTATTCCCAACTAAATGATTTTGTTCAAAATTTGAATGTCTGCCACGAAGCCATCTTCTGTGTGTAATTATTTTTTAATATAAATTATATTGTTGTTAATACATCACTTCAATTGAAATTCTTATAACACTTGTGGTATTTTAATTTTCGAAAATTAGTTGGTTGATATTATTGAAGACTTAATCATGATTAAATTCGTTAATTTTCCTTGAACTTTATTTATGACGTCGATTTGCTGGCAATGGCAGTGTGACTCGTCTCTTCCAACCCCTAGAAAATAGTTGCCACTAGGCATGAAACCATTGGTTGATCATTTTCGTCCATTTTGTCTCTGTGACTTTTCTGGCCGCATGATTAGGTGGGGTCCAGTCACAGCTGTAACATTTGGTTTGGAGAATATATATATATAAATCGCAAGAACCGTGGCTTAATCGAAGAGATTCCGTCGAAATGATCAAATCCAGACCCATTCATCAAAGATTCCATATGCATATAATTGCAGCTTGAATAGTCAACTTACAGAGAGCTGGGGTAAAAAAAATAGTATTGTATTGTGCATTTGGCAATTAAGTTGCAGTTTAACCAAAACCAGCTCAATCAAAGGAAGGCTTCTCAGATTAGGGCAGAAGTCCCAATTCATAAACTTGATTTTCAATAATACAAACATGACAACTAATCCTCATTAGTTGTAAATTTACTATATATATATATCAATGAATAATATTTTTTTCAAGAAGCTAAAATACCTGCTGGCTTAAATTTAACACTCGTTAGAGAAAACTCCATAAGAGGCTGCAGATGCCAGTAAATGCCACTATACAGCACTAAATATGTCACATAAAAACAAAATTGCCAACCTCTCAAGATGGTTAATTGATGTCCATGTATTCACCAGTAACTCTGTACAAAAACAAATAACAAAAACATTATCAACAGCAGTTCCACCAGAGCGAGCCGAAGATGGTATTTGAATCCCTATATCAAATGCTGCTCGCAAGATGAATATTTCATTTTGAATCCCAAGCGCATATATATATATGTGACTCAATGAAAGAGCTACATTAATATGTTATGAAAGTGCATTTCTTTTCATTATTATTTATTGATGCATTACTTTTTGGTAAGGTAAAGATCTTAGCAGCAACGTTTAATAAAACTTGGCGATGTTATGTTAGTTATCAAATTCTTCTTAGGACTGATACTTCAAGAGTTCCATGTTGTGATGAGTAATGTATTGTACAGGTAGGGAGTCTCATTATGTGTCTGTAAAATCATATATATATATGCTCAAAAAGAGCGAATGATGCTTCAAGATGCAAACGTTTTATCAGTGAGATCATAACCATCAAGTTTCACATACCTATTATATGACAAGAATGCGTCGCCTATGGTTCCTACAACCTTATTTCGTACCTTCCGAACACAAACCTGCAGTTATACAGTTTAAACAACTTTCCTCAGGTAAAGAGATGATGAGGATGATGGTAGAATATGTCCATAAGGTCATGCATAATACTCTAAACGATTATACCCACTTGTACTCTATCAATAGGGCCTGCCTCTGGATCTCGATTACGGTGAATGACAATCCCATTGTCACATTTGTTTATGAAGTGTGCACTTCCACTTATATCATAGAGATTAGGCGGATCCCCAGCCCAATTTTGTAGCTGTCAGACAAATAGTGAAATTATAAAAAGGAGATACTGAGCAACAAACTAGAGTTCAGGGATGCTAACCTGTCTAGGATGGGCGACGAACCAAACATGGCAAGAGTGATGTTGAGCAAACCGCCTGACCATCGTAAGCATCTGACTCACATACTCAGTTTCGGTCCTGTCAGAAATAATGTTCACATGTTGATAAAAGAAGAAACTCTGGAATTTATTATGCAAGCACGAGGAATGCTTTGAATAGAAAAGCGAGCATCTGAGAGGATATGACTTTCTTGAGGTTTGTTTCTTCCCTCTGTCCTTTTGCTAGGACAAATTGACCTTTATCAAAACAAAAATACAGAACACTCTCGAGGAAAAGCAACTTAATCTCAAAAAGAAGAATAAGGCAGCAATCTAAAGAGACAAATTACAAGTCACCATACTCATTGGCCATGCTCCAAATATGATCATATTCAGTCACACACAGTTTTCATCGCTATTTAAGTACCTATCAACTGTTGCCTTTTCCAATATTTATGACCTTCCAGAAAAAAATAGATAATTACATACGTACATAACACAAAATTTACATAGAACACGACATTCGCTATGCACAAGGTTCCAGAAAATAGATTTACAGGAAAAAATGCTTAGGAATTCCCAATGCCATCCCAGCACACATAGATGACTTGATCATTAAAAGTGAAAAGAAGACATGGTTTCACTCTTAATCTTCTCCCTCTCTCTCATATTTATTTAATTAATTTTTTTTTAACTTTTCGTGTGTGTGTGTGGGTGGATTTGGGGGGGGGGGGAAGATAGTTAACGTAAAGAGACTCACTGGTTCACAGGACGTTGATGATCAAGCTCATTGTAAGGATCAATTACAAGTCCACGCACCCCATGCCTTAAAACCGCTGCTTTGGCAAGATCAAGGACCCATTTTATACTTGGAAGCGAATCATTCTCACACCTGTTGCATAGCTATGTGAGAAACTAAGATAAAAGAGCAGAAACTGAATATGAATATAAAAGTTACATGGAAATAATCAGGGCAACATAGCTTAAATCTCCACAACCTCAAAAATCTCAAGTCACCATGTACAACTCCAAAACAAAACTTTTTAAATTAACCAAGGCAACTTTCAGTCTGATAACCTTAACTTTTCCTTCCAAAATCAAGGAAATTTCTTAGGCTAAGCACACAGATGAATTAATGCTGTGATATTGATGCCTAATGTGTTTGTAACCTAATGTGTTTGTATTTGACTCCTAATTGAACTGTAATGTGTAAGGAAGAGTCGGCAGGAGTGGACAGTTTATTTATTCATTGCTCTCATTTCAAGATTGCGGTCTAAGCTTTTCAGGCAGCATGAACTTCACAGTTTACTCTGAAATCTTGTGTTTCAATTTTTGTTGAGAATCCCTTCACTGATGAGAGGTGATTCAGGTGAAGCACCCATTTTATCTAAGACGAAATATATCTGCACAAAAAATGAGCAGAATAGCCTTTGAACATGCTTGTGAAGAGGAGGTTTGTCTTTTATGGGTTAAATTCCAGCTTTTACCATTCTTACAGACGTCATTTTGAAAATTACCTCAAAAATTTTATACATACAAATTCAGATGCAGTTTCATATCAACTTTTGAGTACATACAGCTGTGCCTCAATAGACTTGTAAGTTTTTGAGTTCAAAGACCCATTGGTTTACATGCCTCAAGTGGGAACCTGTTTTGGAGTAAGGTTGTACAGCCTGGTTCATCTTTGAACAGTGGTATGAGGTTAAACATTGTAGATGACAATAGTTGGCTGTTCTGAATGTTTCCCATATAGTTTTTGCTTCCCTCCCAAGGGGTTTTGCTTGCTTTGGACAGCTGGCCTAAAGCACATATGTATTTCTTTTAACATAATACATATTTACAGTTTCTTATAATCTCTATAGTTTTTGATGTCCCTCCCAAGGGATTTTTGCTGCCGCTTCACATAAAGTGTGCCTTCTCTTCAACAAATAAAGCTCTTATATTATGCATCTGAGAGGGAAAACGCTATGACTAGATAACTAATCTTGGCCTTTATAACAGGCTGGAGAGTCTGGAGTACCAAACTATATACTCCATAAATCAGGGCAAGCAGTGGGTAAATGATTATATTATTTAGAATCGACTAAAACATGATAACTAGACTAGTCACTGCATAAGTTAACAACAGTAATAATGATATGACTAACATAATAGACATATTAACCTGTATTTTTACTAGCAAAATTTTATCCACAAACTTGAAGCATCAATTTACCTTATAAGGGAAAATGTATCACTCAACCATTGCTTCCCTTGCTCAAATTCTTCAACAGTCATCCTTTCAGCAGATCCTCCATAACTGTGGTTGTCAAGGTGAGAAGACTGAAGTTAATGGTTATGTCATTTGGTGACTAATAATTTGGTGATAAATAAACATTTAAAATAAAATAAAATGACTAAATTTAAGTAATAAAAAATAAAGACTTCAGTCAACCAACCCACTGATAACAAGAAACTGACAGATTCAATGATCAAAGAAGTTCACATGCAGACAATCTTGTCTGTGCAATTTCGCGCATTTACCCATCAGAAAAGAGAAGATGACAACCAGTAAAATAAAAGGAAACACATTATTCTTATATGAAGACCTAAAACAAACCAGAAAACACAAAGTGGGAGGATGTTCTCAAGCATACAGGAAATATACAAGATACTTAAGAGACCTATAAAAGGAAAAGAGGGAGTTAATTTTATGCACATAATAAATTAAGCATCTTCGCAACCCCACGATTTAGCATTGATGGATCGATCATCCCCAACAAATGCGTTGCAATTGAAGTACTCCAGCCTAATATACCACATTAAAAATTGATTAACATTTAACTGACAACCGGATATTCTGCTCTTTCCTCCTACAAAATCCCACCAAGGACTCAAAAAGCTCAATGCCTAACAAAAGATAATAGAATCCCCAAAAGAAATCAGAACAAAATACAAATCTCACAACTAGACAAGTGGACAATGTACCAACAACTAATTCTGTCTCAACATTAACATTTACTCATGGAGCAATCACTGGTTAGAATTCTATTCTTCTAATTCAAATGGTCAGTAATAAGATATTGTAGTAAGCAACCATCTAAACAAACAAAACCTTGGCAGGAGCACCTATTACCACTCTTTCACAGAGCCTTGTTGACTAATTTTACATCAAAAACTAATTTTGCTATTCAACCTCCAACTACCGACCAAATCCAGAACTTTGCAATTCATGCTATTCCAACACCCAATCTTGACAAGTCAACTTATATTAAATATTATGAGCTATATAACAAATAAATACTAAAATAATTTACGTCCACCATCTAATGAATACAGCTAGTCCTGACATAAAAGTCAGAACCAATCACTAAGCATGCACTGACAAAAGTTAATCGATTACAGGAATTAAAAGGGAAAAGAAAGAAAGAAACTGAATGATGCAAATTTAAAATGAAGGGTACTACCCTTCAACTTACTTTGCTTCAAAAAATGGCTTCTTTATATGTTTCTCTAAAAGTTTTCTTGCATGCTCCCTTACCTGTGAATTAAACGAGAAGGGGAAAGATGAAGACATCAAAAGTGCAGAAAAAGCAAAAGTTCAAGAAAAGCAATAATGAACTATTACAGTTTACACAAACGTCCCCCACTTCACCCCCACCCCCCAAAAGGAAAGAAGGAAAAAAAAGAGGAAGAAGAAGATAAACAATCCATTGCACGTATTTTCTTTACACACAGTATTCACACTTTTATGACTGCAACGCTCAGTTGGGATGTCTCCAGCAACTGATAAATCTTTCGTTTTAAATCATTAAAGGTAGGTACAAAAAAAAAAAAAAAAAAAAAAGGAGCAAGCAAATTATGAACTTGACCTTGTTCTCCATGGAGCAAAGTGCAAATTTCCAGCCGGCACTTTCATTAATATTGCATAAGAGAGCATCAATCCACTCACTCTTCCCAGAGTTTGGAACCCCTGTTACTATAGTCAATTCTCCAGGCACAACCTGATCAAGAATTTTTTTCTAAGAATAAGGGAAAAAGGTCGAATTATCCCTGCTTCTTATTGACATTCATACACTCATTGATACATACATATTATATAATTATATAATATCTAAATACAGACAGGTACTCACATGCTCATAAATATACATATATACCCATGCATGATGCATGATGCATACATATGCATTAAAAATTTATATCATGCTTACATTGTACAGTTCATTTAGTGCCCTCCACCCAGTTGATACACCAAATTCATCTCCATGAGTCCGGTAATAATATGAGTCAAGTTCATCAAAATAATTTCTGAAGTTGAATAATCCCTTTATAGGGTATAACTCAGCATTCTCGACTACTTCCTTCAGTGCATCAGGCCCTAGATACATGAGTACCTGTGAGCAAAATATATATGTTGTTAGTATTGCTGCAATGATTCTTAAACAAACTTACCGAGTAAAACTGCAACTGCAGAGGACTGGCTAAGATTACGTGTATGCAACGGAACACTACAGAACACATTTATCATTACTGAGTTGAACATGAATCATCAATATCTGAGAACATAAGCACACAAACCATTCAAACAGAAAATTGCTTGCTTTGAAGTGGCATACACCTTCACGAAACTTATGCATGGTCTTTTTATGTTGGGATCTGCTAAACTAAAATTATAACCGTGCAACTGGCTACAAACACAAACAATAGAGACTGATAACTTTTTGGACAATCTTCTCCTTTTGACCAATTCAATCTAATAGCACTCAGTATATCTCATTGAATTATTGAAAACTTGAGCGCAAATGATAAGGCTAATTGTGAGTTACAGTGTAACAAAATTCCCACTACCCGTTATTCATGCCCAACGTATTTTGCCTATTTGTCTGTCAACTGAACTTTCAAAATATCATGAATGCAACTAATGACTATGAAACCAAACATAACAATCAGATTCATCGCATCATTACCCATTACAGACAAGCAAGCACATACACATTTAGACAAAGAGATCGATGTCTAACCTCATTTGCATCTTTAAAATGATCAACATTATTTTTCTTTGGCCATCTGACTCGCCAGCATCTGCCAGAGTTACAAACAAGTAATATGTGGATTTCTTAAAGAGAGAATGATGGTACATAAAAATTAAAAATTTTGAGTACAGTCATACAAACCTCTCTCTACCAACACGGCGTGCAAGTTCTTCAGCTAAGGCTTGACCAGGTGGATCCCCATCAGTGGCAAGTATAATGCGAGATGCCTATCAATACAAACATCTTTAAGAACCAGGGTCTTTGTATGTTTACAAGTGATAATGCGAAGAAGTAAACCTATTCATACCAACCTGCTCTAGGTATTTTTTGCAGTTCCATAGATACTGATACTTTATGTCCTAGCTTTACATTATACAGAGAAGAAATATTAGTTCCAAGTATAATGCGACTTAGTTCCGCAACTTTAGCAATTTAACATGAAAGAAATGTTACTCCAATAATGAGAGAATTCTATTTGTGCTTCACTTTTTCTGCTTGAGGAATAGGAAATGAAGAGTACTTGCAGAAGCGTGAAGCTTGTATAAAACAACCACAACTCAAGGGAAAAAAGTGCAGCAAGATCATGCAATACATATAATTAATAAATTAATGATCTGTGAACAAGGAAATGTGTTTCATTTCAACATAACATGCTTACGAACACACACTGAAATTAAATAATAAATACAAAGACAGCTATGATGTGTATAGTTATGCATTTGTAATATTAGGCATTCATATTGATTTCTTGTGTAATTTGATAGAATTGCATCTCCAACAGGGGAGTTGTGAGAACAATCTTTTGAATTTTGAGTTTTTAACGTATGATACAAAAGAAAATGAAAGAAAAAAACTGAATACTCATAAAATGCCAAAAACTGAAACATGCAGAAACTGATTTCGCAGCCAGTTGAAATTTCAACCACAATGATACCTATCAATAAAGACATAACTTCAAATATGAAAATGATAGCTGTGACACAAAGTTGGCTTAATATCAACAAAATTCATCAAAACATATATGGACATTGCAAATGACAGCATAGACATATCACGTAAAGCTAGCATCAGTCAAAAGCATGAACTAACATGGGAAATCTTCAAATGAGTTTGACAATTAGCTGCTTAAATTTTAGTTTGAGACCTAAGGGTATTTCAGACATTGCCTCTGAACATTTCAAAATTTCTAACCTTAAGGGCTATTTTTTTCCTTAAGATGAAGCCAAATGGGATACCAAATCAAATAACCCCTGAAATATGATTGAGCACTTGTTTGCTGTTAAAAAAAGGTAAATCAATCATCAAGCTTGCAAGTATGTGCAAGTTTCATAATAAAATTTGTATGACACTAAAAATGTTACACGTACTTTAGGCAAATGAGACGCACAGTGCTATAAGTATATATATAAGTGTGAGACAAGGATCTGAGTCCTGAAGTTTCGGGCAACCAAATTTTTATTAGGAAAGTGTCTCGCAACTCAATAGCATCAAACAAATGTAGCCAAACAAACAATGATAAAGAAGCATATAACAAGTGATCATCAGATACTCCAATCTTTTCAGACAGTAATCATTGACAAAGTTGGTTATTGTAAGATGCATATTCTTACAAAAAAAAAAAAAAGTTAATATCCTGGCATGCAAATGAAAAAATGAACACGTTTCCAGGTATATGTGTTGGCAAAAAAAATTCCTGGTAAACATTGATCACAAGTTAGTGGAAAAATATTTAATTATGTCCATTACTGAAATAAGTAGATGGTAACAAAATTTTACTCAAAAATTTTATATTCACAAATGGGTCGGAACAAAATTTTATATTCACATTGGGCCAGATAAAATGGTGTTCCAAGTTCAATGAGAAAACATGCTGATAATAGGAAATAAAACCTAATTCACTTAAATTCTGAGTATTTTATGATTTCTTTTACTCAAAAAAATTTCTTTTAGTATTTTCTGCCTGGCCTACCTTGAAAATGGTCAACGGCTTGCCACTACTTATGGCTGGAGTTCAATTATGCAACAACATCTGTGTTGCATGATAGAAAAGATGGGTTCCTCACTTCCTCTCCTAAAGGAAGTGAACAGGATGGTATGATTCTACCAGTTGTTTTTGTTGTAAAGTTCGGTTCAAAGTATGGTAGAGATTTGACAAAAACAAAGAAGCAGAACATCAGCCTTGTGATTTTCTTAAATTCTGCGTGCATATGCATGAAGATGCAAATTATATGATTATATGTGTAAATGTTTTATATATATATATAAGTATGCATATGTGGGAGTGTAAGTCAGATACAACTCTTGAGAGAGTTTTACAGCTCAGATCAATATTCTTGAATGACCACATCGTATAACATATCTTGTCAAAAGGAACCAAAAAAATCAACAAAGCAATTACTCAAAATAAGGGAAATGACAGGATTCAAGATTTTTAAAGTCAGAGAACCTGCTCTTCAGTTGGAACATCCATTTTGGAAACCGATGAAGGTGCTCCATCAGGGACACTCACACAAT